>BPLR01017662.1:0-110215 GCA_021605095.1 Caerostris extrusa | reverse complement strand
ATTAAATCGTTGGTGTTTTGTAAGCAATACGTAGCCTTATATTAGACGTACTTTCCAGTCATAAAACAATAACAAGTTTAAGCAAGATTTTTTTCCATTGCATATTAAAAAAAGTTCATGATTGAAAAGTTTCTAAAATTCACAGATACAAACTAAAAATAGGAAATAATTATATGTTATTTTGTAAGCTGTCTTTGTACAAGTAATGTAAAGAAAATTTCTTTTTTTTCACTACATTGCAGAAAGTCACTTTATATAGGACTTTCTCATTCATAAGTTTATCTGGCGCCATCTATTGGTAACTTAATCTAAAAAAAACTGGCGCAACTTAAATCACAAATAATTAATTAAATTTAATTACTGAATGAATATTTGACAAAAACTGTGTTTAACATCCAGTGTCATCCACTACAAGTTAAAAATATGTATTTGAACTTGAGTGGAGGAATAAAAATCATTTTATTAACGATTGAAAATTTGAACAAGATATATATAGGGAGAGTGTCAACTAATAGAAGGAATTGAAGGTCATAATTGAAAGCTTTCTAAAATTCAAAGATACAAACTAAAAAATGAAATTATTATAAGTTATTTTGTAAGCGGTCTTTGAAAAATAAAATTATTTCCAAATGCTATTGATATATTATATTTAAACAAATAATTTTAATAAAACTATAAATCAGGGGGTGGCCAACTCGCGGCCACATGCGCCCCTCCTTATTAATTCCATTCCGCCATTCATTAGTCTCGTACATTGTCACACTGGGCTTTAATAAACCGCACATTCTAATTATTAACCACAATTTAGAACATAAAGCTCTCGCTTCTGGAAATTCACTTTGTTTCTTCCTCAAGGTTATTTTAACGTCCCCATCGCTCAAAAGAAAAGCCCCACTAATCCCACCACCTAAAAGAAAACAGACTGACTCAGTCATCTTAATGAACTGTCGCCATAAATGACATAAAACGTGTCACGAGGCGATAAAAACACGTTTCTTTTT
Organism: Caerostris extrusa; assembly: GCA_021605095.1. Lineage (NCBI taxonomy): Eukaryota > Metazoa > Arthropoda > Arachnida > Araneae > Araneidae > Caerostris > Caerostris extrusa. The sequence goes on along the minus strand of BPLR01017662.1, from coordinate 109,214 downwards.
TTTTTTAACTGCAACCTTGTCTCCGTGTGTGCCTCCGGATTAGAAAGGATAATAATAACAAGAATAATATTGTGACACTCGGGGGTAGACAAAAAATAATAATTGGTTAAAAAAAACACATTGTAGTTCTTCAGCGGTGTTTTAAAAGAATAAACTGAAAATTCCCTTTTTTTTTTTTTTTTTTTTTTTTTTCCCCTTCCTTCATTATAAAATAAAGATAAAATATAATTTTGTTTTAGAATTAAAAACAATTAGCTAAATCTAAATCCTTTAAAACAGCATTACCAATTGTAGAAATAACTTATTTGTGAACAATAGTTGCTGGGAAAAAAATATATGCATGTTTTTTAGCTGTGCTTCGACACAAAGATTATTTTGGAGCAGAAAATTTCTTTATTTAATTAGTTCGTAAGAATTGTTGGACCGTTAGATTTGGTTTGTCGCTCTACGGTCATTTTGTACACACTGTGGGGCTCATTACATCGCAACCTACAGTTTAACGTGGATCACGAACCACTCACAAACATGTCACCGCCAAGATTTGAACCTGGAGTCTATGGTACCAAGGGTCAGGCGCTTGCCAATTGGCCAACAGGCCTTTTGGTGAATTACATTTAAAAAAAACACGAATAAACAGTAAATCGGAAATTTCAAAATACTATTTTTCTTTCAATTGTGAAAAAAAAAATTTAAAAATTTGTCCAATAGTTAGTATTTTTTGACAATTATATTTTAATGCTATTATTATATTACTGTGTATTATTTTAATGGTCCTTTGACAAAAAAAATTATTACAAGTATCACATAATTAATATATTTTATCTCATTATTAATTTAAAATAAACCCTATTAATAATCATTTTGCATTTGATAACTTTCTTACCTTTTTTTTCTCTTTTCTTTATTAACTTTCTCACCACTGTAAGGATACTTTTCTTTTATACATCACAATGCAGATAACCTTGAACTATTATTATTTGAACGAATTATTCTTTTAAACTTGCACACAAATTCCCGTTGCGATTTTTAGTCCTCGGCTGTACAAAGAATATCCTTAGTATACGAATGACAATACTCGTGGTTCAATCTTTCTACTTAATTTGTGAGGGAACAACCTCGCCAGTCACGACTCAGTTCACTAGTATTTTATCTAGTTGCAACAGAAATAAAAGTTACGTGCAGCATCAAATGTTTAGTGCGCGCATGTTGTCAATCATACATCAATCTTGTCACGTGACTTTGATTGGCAGTTGATTGATTCCTATATAGGGTCCAGATAATACAGAGTGCCATAAGAGTTGCCAGTTTCAAGTCAACAAATATGCTCATCACGTGACTCGTGTAGATTTCAGTAATCCGTTCGGTCATTCTCCATTGAATAATTGGTTAAATAGGGTTCTGTATGGTTGCGTTGGGAATAAAGAAAGGATCCTAACTTTTAACAGACCTAGGAATTTGTTAAATTGGAATATAAATTGTTTTAAAAAAAAGGGATTTTATTGCGTAAATGCATAGCCTGTATTATAATGAGACAAAAGATTTTTTGTTTTTCCAATTTCCAATGGCAAGCTACAATAAACGTAAAACAAAAAGAACACAAGGAATATGAAAACAGCAAAAACCAGAATCGAAGGAAATCGCATAGTGACATGTTTAGCCCATGAGGTATGCAGTCATCAAAAGGAGTATTAGTCTGCAAAAAAATACTCCATGGTTTGATCCTCATACAATACTTTAAGAACAGCCAATCAAATGTTTGTGTATTGTTTAATTTTGGTTAAATATCCCCTCTTGATTCATTGATATTACACACCAGCTAAAATGCAGGAGGATGCAAGGTTAGATTAAACTGATGGTATGCATTACATTATCATTTCTTTTATTATTTCCAATGGTAGGCTACAATAAGCCATAAAAAAAAGAACAGAAGGAATATAAGAACAACAACTAAAACGAAGGAAATCACACTTTAGTGACATGTTTAGCCATAAGCTAGTAACGATCCTACACAGTAGAGGGAAACAAGTGCAGGGCAGACTGGAAGGTGGGATGAATCCGTCCTCTCCCAGATTGCAGAGAGCATGCATTTTGGGATTTCAAATATTCTCATTCCCGGAAAAGATGATTGTCCAAACAATCATGGCCGTCTGGAGTCTGAAAATGGCAACTCCTTTAAACCTGGGCTGATCAGGGATGTTTAGAATAAAGTTAAACTAGGCTTTTGATGGTTGCCTTCACGAAAATTATCAGATAGAGTTTTCCGGAAAGTCTCGAATCAATTGATAATTTTTATGTTAATGAATAGCTATAACATATCACTTATTGATCAAGTCATTTTAACCCATTTAGTATCAATTTCAGGTTGTTGTGGCTTAACATGAGCAATGATAGGAGATCGTTTGAAAGTTGGGGTCAAGTGGTTTTTCGTATCTGTAAATATATAATAGTAAATTATAGTTTAAAAAAACTAAACACGCTTTTTTGATTAACTCTAAAAGCGTGTTTTTCCACCCAAACTATAATATTAAATAGTCCCAGGTACGGAGAACTGGAACTGTAGTCCTTACAATAATTTAATTGTGAGTAAAACAAAGGCTAAATGCGAATATGTCAGCCAGCCAGGATTCGAACAGGGAATCTCCTGATCCGTAGTCAGGCGCGTTATCCGTTGTGCCACTGTCCCACGTAGGTTTGAATGTCTTAGGTACTTTCATTCTACATGGGTTAAATTGCTCTTCATAAGTTAAAATAAAATCATTAATTCTGGCGATCCTAATCATGATGAGATAATAAACTTATCAAAATATTTTATTGTCCTCGGTCCTTGATAAGTCTACAACGTTTAAATTAAATCGATCGCTTAAAATGGGGCAAAATCGAGCCCAAAGTCAGTTACAAACAAGCATGCACGTGACACTAATAAAAGCGTATTAAAAAGGTACACTGACTGGTTAAGATGGTCTGTCCTTTAGCGACTACAAAAAAAAATTAAATCTATATATGCATAGAGAGAGAGAGAGATAGACACAGCAACTCTGTACCTAAATCTTATAGGTTATCAGTTCTGAACAAAAAAGACAAAAAAGAACGTTTATGTGAAAAGGGCAATTTTGAATAATGTCATCCAAATGTCACGCTAGATGAAGAATGATGCTTTATTTTCTTGTTCATCATCTCTCATTTTCTTACACATCAACAACCCCTCTTCGGAAGAAAAAAAAAGTGTCAGCGGAATGTTCTCACGCTTAGTCATTTAGAAGAAATGTGTAAACAAAGATATCTTAAAAGATAAGCTATACTGTATGCTATGATTGTCTCTTTATTTGCTTTTTTTTTTTTTTTTTTAAAAAATGTTGGATTATGCTATCTATTCTGCTCAATTTTTTTATCAAACTTAGACTAGACAATGTCTGCACATTTGTTTTATTTATCAATATAGAATCTAATTCCTTCATTTTTCTTAATGTCATATACTTATTTCAGGTAGTAATTTTTGTCATAAAATAAAATCCTTATATATTTTAATTTATTAAGAACAATTTGCTAAACCTTGGCCTTCTAAAAAGTTCTAATATTTACAAATATTTTTTTTCAATTCCTACTATTAGTTCACCCTCTCCTATATATATATCTTGTTCAAATTTTCAATCGTTAATAAACTACTTTTATTCATCCACTCAAGTTCGAATACATTTCTTTGAACTTGTAGTGGATGACACTGGATGTTAATACAGTTTTTCAAATATTAGTTAAGTAATTAATTATAGTTTTTTTAGATTTAAGTTGCATGTATCTAATAATAGATGGCGCCAGATGCAAGAGGAAAATTTCAACATTATTTGTAAAGGACTTTTCTGCAATATAGCGAAAAAAAAAGTAGAATTGACTTTAACTAATTATGAAACAAGTAATATAAAATTTTTTATAATTTTTAACGGAATTAAGTTAGTTCCATTTTTAATTCCATCTGGATCAACAATACACTTACATCTGTTTATACATATAATTTAGGCTTTTTAAAACTACATTTTAACATTTTAAATATTCTTAAAGCAGGACAGACACGAGGTAAAAAAAAAAACTTTTTCCCAAGATACATGATTTTGAGGTTAACCTCAAAATATTTCATCCACCATTTTTAAAATTTAAAATAATATTTTCTGACTGTGCATATGCACAAACTGGTACTCACTCAAAACTCCGAGAAATTTCCTCGAATCTGGAAGATTGTAGAAAAGAAAAGTTCACACAATGTCAGTCCCTACACCTTTACATGTATTGCGGCAAAAGTGATAGTCCTGATGATAAATCGTGGTTTAGCCCCTTTCTGCCCATTGAAAGAAGAAGATCTCATTTGTCACAAATGCATTGTTCGCTACAAAGATTGATATGCCTTCACGAATTTGAATAATCTGAACCTTCTAACAGTATTTGAATATATGCCATGGACACGTCCGATGCAATAAAACCTTTGTGAAAACTTGTTATTGCAGTCCAAACCCAATGTCAAGGTCACAAGGTGACTTTGAGTTTGTCACTCGGTCTGTGACAAGGTAAACTCAGTGGATTGATATCCTTTGCCGTGAGAACACGTGCAAGGTGTCGCTTTCAATTCAAATTTTTAACTGCTTAGTCAGCCAGCAAAATATTACAATTAAAGAATCTTGATTGTGTGTGCGTGTATATATATATATGCTCTGGCGCTCGGTACCACAGGTTTCGGGTTCGAGTCCCGGCGGTGCCATGGATGTTTGTAGTGGTTCGGAATCCACTTTAAACCGTAGGTCCCGGTCCCCTAGGATCGTAGAGCGTTGCGGAGGCGTTGTTACTCCGCGTCCGTAGCTTATCTTACACGCGCCCCCTGTGTAATGCAAAGTGAATACGTCTGTGCAGCTCTTGCCTTAAGGCATCCAAGACATCTATGTCGAAGTGTTTGCCAGCTGCATTAGAACAATATGTATATATATATATATATATATATATATATATATATATATATACGTCATTGACGTTTAGGTTGTTATAACGCATCTGGCAATACAAACAGTTAATCTTTTATGCCATAAGCACGGGCTGCACTACTGTTGCTCATTTAGCACTACACAGGGGGCATAAGTAGCTTTGAAGATATGCTAAAGACGCGAGTAACACTACCCCACAACGCTTTACGATCTATTTCGACCGGGACCTACGGTTTAAAAATGGATTCAAACTACTACAAACCGCCATGGCACTGCCGGGATTCGAACCAGGATTCCTGTGGTACGGGTGCCAGAGCTAACCATTGGCCATCAGGTCCACCATTGAAGTTGTGTGTGTGTGTGTGTGTGTGTGTGTGTGTGTGTGTGTGTATAAGTCATTCGTTACTCATTCAAAAATGCATAGAATAATTCAGATTCTGCCGAAACTATGTCTATTGTTATCCTTAAACACTCTAAGACGGTCTTCGTCATCTTTGGTTCGATTGTTTGATATCTCCAAAATGTATATATGCTTGGGAATGGATATTCTGATCACCCAGATAAGTAAATAGAATTATCTTTATATCATCTTTACACAATTCGAACTTTTCATTCCCGCTAATCGGAGCCACCTATGAAGATTAAGCGGATCTATTGTCAGAACTTTAAATAAACTTCCCAAAGTTCCTGAGAATTTTCAACAAACAAACCGCCCAACTTCTCATGCTTACAGGCTAGATAAACACTAAATCAGTTTCAAGAAATAACTGATCGGTTATGTGTCATAATCTGAAAAGAATAGCAGTGTTGCACTTTTCTTATCAAAAAGCCGCTTAGGAGGGAGTTCAGTGACAATTGTTCAGTGACATTGTCAATTTTTCTGGTTTGGTTTTTGTCGCTCTATGGTCATCTTATGCACTCTTTTGGGCTAAACAGACCGGGACCTACAGTTTAACGTGGATTCCGAACCACTCACAAACATCCATGCCACCGCCAGGATTCGAACCTGAAGCTTGGGATACCAAAGACCAGAGCGCTAGCCACTTGGCCACCAGGCTGCGAATTAATGGATGAGATTGGATTCTTAAATGAAATGAAATCAAATGGATAAACGAAGATATTTACAAACTATACGATAAGTGTAATTTATTAATTTAAGCGCAGATGTTTCATTTGAAAGTCGGACTTTTTTTTTTTTTGTTCTAATGCAGCTGGCAACCACTTAGACAGCTAGGTCTTGGATGCCTTAAGACAAGCTGCACAGACGTTACTCACTTGGCATTACCCAGGGGGCGCGTGTAACGAGGATAAGCCACGGACGCGGAGTAACAATGCCCCCGCAACGCTCTACGATCCTATTAGCACCGGGACCTACGGTTTAAAGTGGATTCGAACCACTACAAACATCCATGGCACCGCCGGGACTCGAACCCGAAACCTATGGTACAGAGCGCTAGCCACTCGGCCATTCAGGCCCTTGAAAGTCAGACTAAAACGAAGAAAAATCTTGATGTATCCATTGAAAAGTAGTATAACTTTCAAAATGCAAGTTATAAATATCTCTCATTGACAACAAACAATAGAATCAGACAGGTAGCCACTAGAAACATTATTATTTTAAGTACCAACCAGTTGGTACCTTTAAATAGAGTACTTACTTGTAAATGTATCCCCTGGAGTAGTCTTCATATGTCCAACCAAACCCGTGTGCAGAACGTGTACCACTTCTTCATGCTGCAGGACACTGAAGAGTCTGTCCAGCAGAATCTTCAAGCGAATGGGCATGGCTTCCGTCCCATACAGCATGAGAGATGCCACATCAAAAAGGCCACGGTCTGTTGGACCAATTCCCACTTGGTGGCAGTTGAAGAGATGACGGAATCCCAGCTTGTCTAAAGCTGTTGATGAAAAAACAAATTATAATCCTATACATGTTAAAAGCTACACAATCACATTACATAACAATTTTGCTTTCTATCATTTGCAGGTATTCCTACAGATACTGATATCTTCGGAAAATTTTAGGCAGATATGATGTCTTGACTCGTGGCCGAGGGGGCAGAAGTTTTGTTCCAGGTTCGAATTCCCATGCAACATGTTTGTTTCATTGCTTTTCAGAAGCAAGGAGACTCATTACTACTACACCACACACCACATCACTGTGTCTATTGCTGAGTTGTCCCTTAACAGTTTGGGAATGTTGTAGGCAAGAAGTCTGGTTGGACAATGTGACGCTCTACAGTCGCGTGAGTCCTTCTAGCCAGGTGGCCATCAAGCCAAAGCGACTTGTTGTTGTTGGTAGCAATGGATTCGCCAAGGTTAGACTCCTGGTGGTGTGGATGTTTGCGAGTGGTTCGGAATCCACGTTAAGCCGCAGGTCCGGTCTCATATGACAGTAGAGCGTCACAGTCAGTCTTTTCACCCACATCATTCCCAAGCTGTATAAGCCAACTCAGCTTTGGGATGTAGTATGGTGTAGTAGTAGTAATCCATGTTAAGATATAGGTCACGGACTAATTAGCCCAAAGTGTGCGTAGATCGACAAAGCCAACCAAACAAATCTAACGCCAAAAGTCGAAAAAAGTATAATTCAGTAATAAACATAATTAATGGGTTATCTTCAAAGAAAATTAATGAAACAAAAGGAAAAAAAAACTGCATATTTAAAAAAAAACTGATAAGTGATTTTAAATAAATTATTGCTTATCTTTTTTGGATAGTCAACTTTCAAAACATACATAACTGAAGTAACTTTTTTAAATATATGTTCTAATTATCAATTACAGAAATTAAGAAAGACTTTTCAATTCCTTTATTAGCTCACACTCTCCCTATAAATATCTTGTTCAAATTCTCAAACATTAATAAAATACTTTTTATTCATCCACTCAACTTCAAATGCACATTTTTTTTTTTGAACTTGTAGTGGATGATACTGGTTGATAATACAGTTTTTATCAAATATTAATTCAGTAATTAAATTTAATTAATTAACTTTAGTTTGTTTTAGATTTAAGTTTGCATATATCTACCAATAGATGATTCCAGATAAACTTAGAAAAATGAATGAAAATTATTTATAAAGGACTTTCTGCAATAGAGTGAAAAAAAAAGTAGGAATTGAATTGAAAAAATTTTTTTTATATTACTTGTTTTAATTCCATATATATTATATAAAATTTGAATTGTATTAAACAATGCATGAAAGTCAGAAGCCTACACAGTTCAAGAATCAATAATCGCAAGAGGTAATGGATTTCTAATTGCATCCAGCAGAACGAACAGCGTATCAAATCTTCGAAACACAAGAGCTCCGACGCTAATGATATTCAAACTCCATTTTAAAAAACACAATAACATTTGTCGAACAAGTAATGGAAGTGGAAATAAATTACAAGGCGATGAAGTCATGCAGGATTTCCCCAAACGAGGAAGAACTTGGCGAACAATAAACAGATTGCTTTTCTTTTGCATGGAAATTGAATCAGGGAAACGTGTTTCCGAGAAGGCGAAAATTAATAACTAACAAAGAAAAAAAAATAAAAGGGTAGAAATCGTCGCTTTGGGGAACGTAACTGTTGTTGGCGCGATCGTAGTTTATCACTCTTCCAGACAGTTCTCGGTCATTGTTATTAAATAATTGTTCAGTTTCTCCGCTGACAAATTTCGCGGGAGCAAGTCATGGATCATTCCCGCTGCAAAACTTGTTGCTCATGCCCAGCGCTGGGTCACCACCCAAATATCGCAAGAGTTGCTCGTTTGAAGGCGAGCCACGTTGGATGTGGGCATCGATTCAGATTTACATTCCTTCATACGAACTTCACAAAAAGTGAAACATAATCGAGTTTGGGTTTTTACTCCATTAATAGGAACAATGTTAGATTTTCCAACTAAATTTCTGCATTCAACAGTCCTCTACTAACATTAGTTAAAAAAGAAGCAAGTGCGAATTTAATTAAACCCAGCTTATTTTCAAAAAGTTTACAAAGGTTATGATGCATATGTTTGGTCTGATGGCCGTGTAACACTACCCACTAGATTCCTAGTAGTCAGTTGATGTTAGCTATTTTGGTTTTTCTTGATTTTTTTCATTGAAAGAATGATATATAAATATGCATTAAGTAATCAACAATTTTAAATATTTATTCCACTATTATTATGTGAATTTATAATAATAGAAGTTTATGCAACAGATTAAGGAAATTCTACCTACTAAATGAAGTGTGCTTAAACAACTAAACTATAAAAAGGCATGGCTGAGTGACTAATGCTGGCACTTGGTACCACAAGTTTCGAGCTCGAGGCGCGCGGGATGCTTGTAGTGGTTCCGGAATCCACTTTAAACGCTAGGTCTCGGTCTAATATGACTGTAGAGCTTTGGGCTGACAACTCTACCCAGGTAAAAGAAAAATATCTCATGTTTCAGAATCTGGCAAAAACCGCCTTGGTTCCACCATGTGGCTGTTGGGCCGATGATTATTATTATTATTATTATATATTATGTAAAAGGATGCTTGTGTCTAACCTATCTGTAAGAAATAAATGAAGCATCATTCCGCTGCAAAACTCTTTGCTCGTGCCCAGCGCTGGGTCACCACCCAAATATCACAAGAGTTGCTCGTTTGAAGGCGAACCTCGATTGAATTCAGATTTACATTCCTTAATACGAATTTCAAAAGTGAAATAGAATCGAGGGTTTTTTCCCCATTAATAAGAACAATGTAAGATTTTCCAACTAAATTTCTTTATTCAATAGAGCATAAGTTCATTACATCGTACTTTAATTTAAAAACTTCTTTTAAAGATCTCTCCTCTTAAACTTCTAAAAAGATTTATGCTGTTGTAATGAGACATTTAATTCGTGTTAAGCATCTATTATACATGTTTAGCTAATTCGTTCGTAGATATTTATAGTAAAATAATTCTTTAATTGTTCATGAATACATGGCTTGGTTTGTCGCTCAACAGTCATTTTTTGCACACTTTAGGATAATTAGATTAACGTGGATCTACTTTTTAAAGTAAAACGTCCATTCTGAACAGGTTTCGAAAAACGTCGATGGTACCAAAGGCCAGACGGCTAGCCAATTGATCATCAGGCAGCCGCCATTGAAGAAGACGATTATATATATTACGTAAAAAAGGAAACTTAAAGAAATGTCTAACCAATCTATAAGAAATAAAATGAAGCAACTTAATTAATCAGGAAATTTTACTGGCGAAATTGATAAAATTAAAAGCTCAACTTCCTTTTATTAAAAGCAATTTTTTTCTTTTAAGTTGTGCCAATTTCTTCCTGCTATGAATGAAATTCCTACCAGAAAAAGAAAATCGAGAAGTCATTGATTTCATAGCCTTCGTTCTGAAGGCCATATATAATCGGAAATATGCGGATTGATTTTTTTTAATATTGATTTTGCTTTTCAGATTTAAGTTACATGATAGCCTTATTAGAAGTAGGTGTTTTTCTGAATTCAACTTCCGTCCAAAGACAAACAAATGGGAACATGGAGGGATCAAGAATATTTCTCTCCCAAATCTTCTCGCTCAAAATCAACGATTGATACGAATCGACATTCCAATTCCTTTAACGGATTAGAAGACATTGAAGGCTATTTCTGATCACGGATAAACAGAACACACCAAAACTAAACAAAAAAAAAACACAAACCTAGATCATAATCCAAACTTGCTTTCCACGGACACCTTCTTCTATATATCCCTATCACTTTGATCGATCTCTTCAGACTTATAATAGACAATTTAATGGTATCAGTTCATCTGACATTATGATAGATCAATGGGCCGAGTCGCCCGTCAAAATGTGGAAGAAAAAAATATATTAAAAAAAAAATAATAAAAAATAAAACTAAAAGGGAGACACATACGCCTACACCCTGTTATTACTCCCAACTCCCACACAAGTCAACTTTTCAAACTTTTCCCCGACCCCCTATACCCCGGAGTCGTTAAATTATCTCTAAACGGTAGCATCAACACTCCTAATAGCTTGATCAATACTCTGGGACAACGCCCAAGTCAATACTAATTGAACTGAATAAAAGTGAAAAAAAAAAAAAAAAAAAAAAAAAAGATTCCCCATTCATCAATCAAAGTGTGCGGTTTTTTGTTTTAACTGTTGTTTTTAGCTTCCAAAAAACGTTAATTTTAACGTTTAGGTTTTTGTTTATCAAATAGAAATAAGGGGCATGGAAGTGAAATTTATATTGGAAAGAGTTGGCGGGAAAGCGTAAAAAGCAGGGAGGGAATCAAGAAAAGTTCTTGATTCTTAATGGTTGTTATCGCAAAGCTATTAGTTGGGGGAAGATTTTTATCGGTCTAATTTATCGTATCTTGCTTCTGATTGTGTTAAAGTGTTCTGGCTTCTGTTCATTTCTCACTTATTGAGATGTTTGACAAATATATTTTCCAGTGATTGGATTTGCACTAAGTGATAAATGTGTGACTTCAGATGTTGAGTGATTATTTTCCAGGTTTGAAACAGGTTAAAAGAAAACCCCATTAATTTCACCGTCTTCCATTGAAGTGTATCAAAAACACCCTAAAAATACAAGCTTGAAATAATGTTTGCTTTTTGCAATTAATTCAAAAACATACTCTTTATCTTTTTGATTACATAGCAAGTATTTGACCCAAATGTTATATTAAAAGATTATTAAAGGTAAGTACAAAGATAAACTGCTCTATAAGCTTATTAAAAGGGATGTTATGAGTTATTTTATGTGTATACTGTCAGTGCCGATTCATCTATTGCAAGTAGCTTCATAAAAATTCTTTTAATACATTTTATTTTCTTTAATCAATATACTTGGATTCAATTAAAAGAGGTTAACATTCTCGAGTACTGTATTTTTAATATATTAAGTGCTATAATGGGGCCTAATGACCGAGAGACAGGCGCTTGAGGCCACAGGTTTCGGGTTTAAGTCACGGTACTGGATGTTTGTAGAGGTTCAGAATCCAATTGAAACTGTAGGTCCCAGTCTAATATGACCACTGAGCTTTGGGCACACGGCTGATAACCCTATCGCGTAAAAAGAAAACATCTGTCTCGAAAGCGGCCAACAGGCAGACCGCCTCGGCCACCATGAAGCTGTTGCGCCAATGAAGAAGTATTAAAATTATAATTAAGAATTTGGTCTTAATTGTTTTTTATATACTTTACTTTTATTATAATTATGTATTTTTATGCCTTATTGAAATTTCAGAGAATTAAGATTTATGCCTTAAGAAATTTCAGAGATTATATTTCCTTTTAAAAAAATTTTTACCGTCACTTGTAGATTATAATTAATTAAATAGAATATTTAATCAAAGTTAATTACCATCAAGTTTAAATTATATAAATTCAAATACACCATAAATAATATACAGTGGGTACAAAAAGTATTTGCACACATACAGTTTTGTTTACAATTCATAAAAAAATGCATTAAAAAGTACAAAAATTATAAAAACACAATAACCTTATTCATCTAAACTAATTTTTAAAAAATACAATAATACAAGTAAAAATTTTTTTTTGCAATAAAATTAAAATATCTTATCAAAATTTTGCACACTCAACTCCAACTTTAGGAAATTTGCATTTTTTTGCTAATTATTTGATAGTCATCCCGCAGTAAATAACATACGTAAGACGACTATAATTGTCGATACTTTATCAGCTGATTGTTGATTTCAATTTGTGATGGCACCTCTGAATTGCCGATCTCGTTGCGAGATAAAATTGTTTCTCTTCATGAAAATGGCCCTTTATCGAAAATAGGTAAAAAAGTTGTTTGCTTTTCTATGTTCGGTACAAAGGAAGAGGATCTACATCAAATAACTTGCGTTCTGATTAAATATAAAGAGGCATCAAAAAATCCATTTGTTAGTGCGAAATATTTCGCTTCAACATCTGAAAAGTATTCCGAAATGTCCTGCACGATGCACAAATTTAAAGGAAATTTTATAAATGAACTAGACCGAAGTAATTCGCTAAGAAATATATCAATAAGCCAAATTTCTGGAAAAATGTCATATTCTCCGACGAGAGTAAGTTCAATATCTTTAAATAAGGTAGCAGCAAATTTTTGAGAAAGCCTTGCACTGCTTTCCATACCAAAAATGTATTATCTGCAAGGAGGAGGCTCTGTTATGGTTTGGGGGTGCATGGCTAGGAAGGAGTTGGTAATTTGCCCAATGGGAATATGACAGCTCGAACCCTATATTGATGTGTTGCAGATAACTTGCCACAAAGTGCAATAAAATTGGGTATTAGTAATTCGTACTATTTTCAGAAGACAATGATCCCAAGCACACTGCCAGTATAACACGAATGTGGTTGCTTTTATAATCTACCCAGAAGACTTGTACTCTAAAAACGCTAAATCCTTTGTCAATTCTTTGGTTTAAAAGTAAGAAAAAAGAAGATTTCAAACAAATCTGCGTAAAAGTTTAATGAAGAGTGGTCAAATCACCAATCAGCAAGCTTACAAGCAGTAATATGCTAATGCTTATTAGTTATTTGAAATTTTCTTATATATTATATTTTTCTTTACAAATACATATTTGAAAAAATAAATTCAGTTACATTATTACTGTTTAGGGACTATTCTATTTAAGTAAATTCTATTTCTTAAAATTTTATGATTTGCAAAAAAATGTAAGTGTGCCTATATTATGAGCAAATTCTCCGTAAATATTTTATCTATAAATATTTGCACCTTCTAGAATCAGGGGTGAAAACCACAAATAAAAATTGAAAAGCGTAAAGTTTCTCACCATGGGCAGCTGACAACATATTTGAAACAGGGACTATCACCCTAAAAAAACAAAAATATTAGATATTAGCATTTAAATAATCCACCTCGTCTGAACTTTTGAAAAGAAAATTCAGTGACACAATCAGGTCAAACAAAAATCGCCACCCTTGCTTTTGTAACCTTCATAAAATTGCCCCCTTGCCACCCGAAATGCTCTGTGAGAATGGCGAGCGCATTTCGATTAGTTGTTTCCATTTCACAGTTTAATCAAACAACAATGACAAGGTTTACGGATTAGTAATGGCATCTTGCATCTTAACGTGTTTCTTGCTTATTACAAGATATTTTCTGGGTTATGAAATAAACATGGCTTCGCTTCGTGAACTTTTGCAATTGCGAAAGTGATTCTTTTATTTCTTTTTTTTATTACAATGTAACTTAATTATTATGAATGCGAAAGTTTGCTTTGTCGCTCTACGGTCATCTTGTGAATACGAGGGCTAAACAGACCGGGACCTACAGACCCTACCGGTTTCCGAACCACTACAAACAGTCATGGCACCGCCGGTGGCTCGAACCCGAAACCCGCCAGAGCGCTAGCCACTCGACCAACAATACGAAAGCACCAGAAATCTTTACTCTTTCCGCTTTGGACCATGAGCTAAGCTTGTTAGCAACTTTGTAATACGAATGCCCTTTTGGTGGATCCAAGTCACAGCACAGCAATTTGGAAGCAGCACTTCCCAAAAACAACAGCTTAGAGGGAGTACGGTTCACATCCTATAGCATCCTTCTACTGCTATGCTTGGAAATTACAAATTAAACGGCTCCAACACAGACATGGAATCTCTTAATTTTAAACAAAGTGGAAAGAGACAGAGAGAAGAAATCTTTAGTGCACATCTGGGACTATATTTACATATCATGAACTAATAAACATGTGGTGCCATACATAATTAAAATACTTCGTTTTGATAAACGAATTAAATTGGTATTGTTTGTGGCAGAATGTCTGGCATTCTACAACAGGACTTCGATTTAGAGAACGCGACCTGATGACCAATTGGCTAGCGCTCTAGCCTCAATGGTACCACAGGTTTCAGGATAGTGGCATGAATGTTTGTGAGTGGTTCGAATCCACGTTAAATTGTAGGTGCTGGTCTAATTAACTTAAAGGTGTGCAAAAAGTCACCGTAAAGCGACAAGCCAAGCCAATCGTTTAGAGGACATCTCTAAATTTTCAGAGAATGCCACTGAAACGTGGAATTACTCTAAAGCATTACTTTCTCTAAATTTTCACAGGGATAACGTCGAAACATTGAATAGATGCTTCTATGATAAAGTTAATAGATTCAAAGGTCTAAGTGCCCAACATGCACCATTTAGTAGTATTATCGCTAGCTAGCATGAAAGAAGAAGTAAGTTTGATACTGATGGCATATGCTACAGTTATTCAATAAATGAGTAGACATTGTGAAATCGCGACAGAATCTCATATTGACAATCAAACGGTTGTAGATTTGCAAAGTTTCTCCTATACGATGTATTGTTACACCTGAAAATCTTCCTCTCCATACATATGTACCATGAAAAACATTACGCGCACCGTAATAAAACTTTTAAACGCTCTGAATGTTAGTAATCCTCAAAACACTGCGCATAACATCGTCTTGAAAACATCTTCCAGCATGAAAATGCGCTGAGAAAATTATTTAAAAAAAAAAAAAAAAAAAAAAAAACAAGGAAAAACTATCTGTATCTAAATATCTGTACACACTTGTTGTGAGCAAGCAAAAGATCCTTTACAAACAGTTAGAAAAAATAACATGATTCGAGGAAAGCGGACCAACTCCTCACAACACAACGGCAACATTTAACTGCGATTTCCTCCCATTCGCACCACACAATGCCCAATTGACACCTTCTCCCCCCTCTACCCCACGAGCAATGACAAACACCCCCGACGCCGAAAGGGGTGGGGGACAGGGGGATGTTTTGACGGAATCCACATCGCGGGAGACGATGAGTTCATTAGCTGCGTCAACAGAGAAATGGTCAATTGATTCGGCGAGGGCCGGAATCGTCTGGGGAATGGACAATGGAGATGGTTCTTCGCACCCCTTTTTTTTCCCACCTCGACCCCCCCTCTGCCAATAAATCCCCAAACCCCTTTTCCCCAAAAGAACTGTATTACTTATTCTATTAAATAAGGGTTGGGGAATGGAAAGGCTGTAATTCTGTGTTTTTATGGGATGCCCATTATTTGGTTAAGATTATTTGATATTAAATTTATAGAGGATTAAAAATGCTAATAATTATTTATTTGTGATTTGTTAAAAAAAAAAAAATAAATAAATGAATGAATGAAGGTGTCTATTAAAAACAGAAAAGGACAGAACAGAATTTAAAAATCTCAACCAAAAACAAATGCGGCCTGATGGCCAATTGGCTAAAGAGCTGGCCGTTGGTACCACAGATTTCAGATTCGAATCCTAGCGGCGGCATGAATTTTTGTCAGTGGTTCGGAATTCACGTTAAACTGTAGGTCCCTGTCTAATTAGCTCAAAGTGTGCACAAAATGACTGTAGAACGACAAACAAAACCACCAAAAATAAAAGCTTCATACACTTTTTGCTTTTCTCTATTCGTTTTTTCTATTGGAAAGGAAAAACATTAGCTAAAAAGTAGATATTTCTAAAAGAAAATTAAAGTAAATATTTCTAAAAGAAAAAAAAAAAAAAAAAATAAGGAATAAACAACTTATTAAAAAATTAGTTTTAAAAACTTTGTGTCATAGTTCGTATTGTATATCCTGCACTAAAGTGACAAATTTTGAAAAATTTATTTTATTACACACCAGATTCGAAGAGGTTTCAAATCTGAGTTAGGAAACATTTCATTACTTTACATCAATTCGTTTTTTCTAATTCTCTTTAATGATATTTTTAAAATCAAGCTTAAACTACCTACTTGTCAGACAAATATAGATTCGTTTCAGCATTTGTTCATAATTGCAATAAAATTTGAAAATTAATTATTTTATAAAACAATTTTATCATAAAAATAGCCATTGTGCATTATTCTTTGTAGTCAATGAAGTAAATTTTTTTATAAACCCAAAAATGGTGTTTATGTGACTGATTTTTTTTTTTTCCTCACTCCAAAGAATTATCAAATTGTAAGCACCTAAACTAATTTGACGAATCCCTTCTTTGAAAAAAAATGAACACCAACAATGAATCCTTTAAGATCTTCCATCATTAAAGTGACTTTGCCATTGTAACAACACATTTTCCGGTTCACTGACACATTAACTGTTGTAACACAAAAGCTTAAGGCGTAAATTATCACAAACCCTCTCATCATGTAGATCCTTTTACCAAAAAAACCCTTTCAGCAATTTACAACTGGATTCCTCCTAAACACAGTGTTGAGCAAACTGAATCACTACCAACCATCATCAAGTTCCAGATCATTTTCGGAACACAATTCTTTTCTAGAGAGAGAGCCATGATGGCACCTCAACACACACACACACACTCAAAGAAGGTCAGTGTGAAAGATCAAGTTTCTGAAAAGGATAGTTGCGACAGCCATAAACCGCCGACCAAACCTTTAAAGTCGTAAATTAATTCGCATCACTTATTCCGCACGAGACGCAGCAAAATGTAACAGCATCTTCATTGCTAAACAATGAACGTTTCTGGACAAGGGAGTGGCAACACCTCGGTAACCAATCACGTCCCGTCACACAGCTTGAGGCGTGGGTGGGGGGAAATATGCCATCTTAACAATTGAGAACAACCCTGCTCACATTTTCGACATCATTGGAAATAATGGAACATAAGAAAAGGGTTGGATTATTTCTTTATGCTGTTGTTGATACTGTTGCTGTTATGAACGATTCAATAATAAAAGATAATGCGGTTGTGGTGGACTAAGGACAGATCATCTTAATGGATATACGTCAGGATTAATTTAGGGGCGTTTTTAGCCATTAATTATACGCTGACGGAGGTAGAAATGTGATTTAAGGAGGTGGCCCTTTTTTTTTTTTTTTTTCTTTCTTTCCGAGAACCGAAATCTGAAAGAGCAATACCATTATTGGACGAAATTACTGTGGCAGTG
This sequence comes from Caerostris extrusa, assembly GCA_021605095.1. Taxonomy (NCBI): domain Eukaryota; kingdom Metazoa; phylum Arthropoda; class Arachnida; order Araneae; family Araneidae; genus Caerostris; species Caerostris extrusa. The sequence goes on along the minus strand of BPLR01017662.1, from coordinate 91,357 downwards.
TAATAGATTTCTTGAAGATTCTGAGTACACAACCAGAATACAGATTTAAGAATCGTATTGCTGCTTTTTCTTTTAACTTTTTTTTTTAAGCCTACCTAGAATCGTGAGACTCATCTAAAAAAAAAAAAAAGGGTTGAACTGAAAATAGATAATGCAACTTTTTCTCTATTTAAAATACTACAGCCACACAATTGACTTTTGTTTGGATAAATCTAACTTAAAATTGCTGTTTCATTGTGCTCAAAAATTGGAAAAGTTTTTGTTGGTACGATGCATCAAAAGATCTTCTTTAGATTTAGAATAATTGAAATGTTATAAAAGTCTTCTATATAAAATAATTATTAAAAAAATATTTCTTATGGTTTAAATATATAAAAACTACAGCATTGTAGATTAGAACTGTACTACACTGTAGATTAAAAGATTAGTACTGCACTGCACTGTATGACGACAGCACTGTAGATTATGTTGCAACAAATCTGCCATATCGGTAGCTAGAGATATCAAATCAAGTTCCCATCAATAAAAAAAAAAAAAAAAAATTGTAATAATTATTAATATACACGAAGTTATTTTATTTATTGCACCACTTTCAGAAATAAAAAATATCCTAAGTACTCAATTATTCAATATGTAAATATTTTAGAATCAATAAGCTATTCTTCTTAAAACCACTACAGCTTTTTTCGTAGAGAATATACTGCATGGATTTGAATACAATACTGATGGCAAAGTTTTATTTACTTAATTGAAAAATTAACCACATTAAAGAATCGATTACCAGTTTATTTGATTTTGTTCAGAATTTTAAGTTTGATAATTTAGATTGGGAAAAAATTAGCAAATAAATAGTTGACATTATTTCCATTCTGAAATAATAACAATTTCTTAAAAAAATGAATTTTAGCAAATGGTCGTTGTAAGTTCTTTGCAGAAGAAAAAAAAAGATTGATTAATTAATTTTAAAAAAATACCTTAAAGCTTTTACATTGTTTCTGATCGATATCTACGAGCGCAAATTGCTCCCAAATTTCGCAACAAGATCGTTAACTTAATAGAAATTAGTACCTCAGGGAAGACACAGAGAAATCCCTTCTTCAGAATTTATCGACACCGGCTTATCTCAGTGAAAGTAAACAAGGATTCAATTACCTTTAATGCGCTTATCCAATAACCTTATTCATTGGGGCTGGGGAGAAATCATGTACGAAAATCCCCTTTACTATACCCTCCCCCTCCTTGCCTTTCTTTGAGGTACATCCATGGCAAAACCCGGATAGCCAGGGGCTGACAAATGTTGATGGGGAGGGGGGTAAGGTAGGTAGGTTGTACAAGAGCGGGGAGGTATATCTGTCCGTCACACAGATGGCCCGAGGATGATATACAGAGCGATGATGTATCGCGGCCCGGGTCCGAAACCGGTAATGATCACGTGGCCACCCTTCCAATTTAAGTCCAGATGCCGGAACCGAGCCGAGCACCCCGATTTCGCTGACCCCGATGAACTCGCGAGGAAGAAAAAGATACCGATGTACCCTGTAATTTAGCGCACGCGAAGATATACTTCGAAAATGGAGTGCAGGACTAATGAAGTGTCAGGTAAGAACCCGTCCCCCGGGTTGACAACAGTTTTCGACCTCACAGCTACCCCACCTGTTGTTGTGTGAGGGGGAGAGATAGAACACAGGGTTGAAAAAGTGAGGGGGCAGTAGGGTAGGCCTGGATGATGAACCTCTCCCCATTCTCCGTGTTCCATTTGCTATGGTGGATGCCAGCAATTAGTTTTCTGGTTCTTTAAGAAGAAAAAAAAAAAATGTGGTGTGTTTGTCCGTTGCAATGGTCCACCCTTCAAGCTGGACTCCGCCTTATCGAGGTGCACCAAACGATTTTAGCCTTTAGCAGACGAACTAGATTCCTTCAGCGAGATGATTTATCGGGTAATGGGGAAGGGCGCACCTTACCTGTTTGTAGCATAACAAGCATTCTTTGGAATTAACATTTTCCGCTCATTGTTCACTGACCACTTGCTACGAGGGAATTGGTTAATTGAGGTTCAGCAAGGTTTATTTTGGCATTGCCGAAATGAGAACTGTTTTCATTAATCTTTTTTTTTTTTTTTTTTGTCATTTTAATGGCTTATCCTCCTTACATCTATTTGTTTTTCTTTTAATCAAGAAAATTTTTGTTATTAAAAGGAAAAGAAAATAATGAAATCAGAAGAAAATTTGTAATACTATTTTTATAAATTTTTTTTTTTTTTTCAGTCTCATTTAATTTTGATCAGCCATTGTGTTGGACCACAATGATAGCACTTCTGTCTTATTCGACTGTATATAAAAACTGAATTATATTTATTTTAAAATTATATTTATATTTTAATAAAATAATTTTTTTCAACAATTTAATTTTTAATTTTTTTTTTTTTTTTTTTTAATAATTCTTATTTTCTTCCATATAATTTTTTTAATTTATTTACTAGAAAATTATATTTTACAGCAAAATAGAAGCGTTAATTTTAAATATGATTTTAATTTCTAAATTATATATATGAATCTAAAATATGTTTCGGAAATCGGGGTTTTTTTTTTTTTTTTTTGGAATTGTTGAATTAGCATTTTTAATAAAATTACATGCTTAATTGATTTGAGAACAAATTTTTTAAAATACAAAATTGTGGTGTGAAAATTTATCCCACATAATTCTACCATAACAATTTTAATTAACTAATTTTCTTAATTGCTTAATGGTTTACAGCTATTTTAATTATTGTATCAGTAATAAATGTGATCCTTTCAATTACATGTCTCTATCGTTTATACATCTTTTCATCGATGATCGTTTTCGATTTTTCTATCGATTTTGGTTCGATGTACAAATGATACATTATTTGAATTAACTAACAAAAACGGAAGAATTCAAATTTAAGGCTGAAAATTAATCATAAAAATTAAAAAGTAAATCATAAGAAGCACCAAGAATAGCTCTATTGAAGTATAATTTGTATGGTACATTAGACTAACTCACTGAGAATTACTACAAAACCTGAAGTTTTAAACTTGCCTTGACTTGACTGAGTGCTTTGAGATGTATGCTCACTGAAGTTGCTTTATCTAAAACTCTTTACTCTAAAATCTAGAAATCATTGCCTATGATGGCTTAAAATTCCTTTTAAAATACAAGAAACATTGCTTGTACTTTCTAGCAACCAAAAGAAACCTTATGTAAATAAGAAGAGTAAATTTGAAAAAAAGAAAGAAAAATAGATAGAACTGCAGATCAAATCCTGAAGCTTTAAATCATAAGATAAGCACCAAAATTCTAAGTAAGTATTTGTTCTTACATTTTCCTTAGAGCTTATCTGGTGAAAATATGTTAATTAATCTTAAAATAAACTTGTTTGATTTCTAAAAATAATTTGCATTGCAAAGAATTTTGGTAATGACGAAGCTCAAAGGCAAGGTTAAAATTGTTCTGCATGCATGGCTACCCAAACAAAAACATACCCGCATGTCAACTTTAATGCTTACAACAAGAAAGAAAACTATTTTCTTAAACATTCCCACAGTTTCGACCACAATAACTCACCGGAGTCACACCAATTTGGGCACAAAATTTCCATTTGCCATCGGCTAGGTTAAGGTTATACTCTACTGAAATAAGTAGGCCATTACTTTCTTAATCATGGCCATGTTGATCAAAACCCTTAAGACTAAAAGGTTGGCTTCTGGAAAATGTCCTTACATGGTGCAATTACAACAAACCGTTTTCCAAAACCATTTTCTTCCGAGACACCCAATGGAGGATAATGAGTATCATTACTGGTTTTCTCCTCTTAAAAGGGATGGATTTACCATCCTTGGAAATGAGAACTTGCCCAAGAACTTGGTGATGATTATTATGTATTTTTTTTTTTTTTTTTTTTTAAAGAATAATAACCAAATACAATTTGCACACTTTTTTGTTTTCTCTTCCAAAAAAACCTTGGCTTCTGAAAAATGTCCCAGAATTACAACAATTTTTCAAAAGACCAATCTTTTACTGAAAGTGGTTCTAGGGATGGTAATGAGTGTTATTATCCATCTCAAATGGCCATGTTAATGCAGGTGAGCAGGTCCCCCTTTTTAAAAAGGAACTGTTGAGTACATGTGTGTGTGTGTACCATGGATGGGTATCCATAGCGGTACGTATTGAACTTCATGTGGTGATTATATGATTTTCTACGCCGCAATCAACATAAACATGAACGAACAATTTACGCATTCTTTTTGTCTTCGCCATCCGTGGTTTTGCCTTGTTACCTGGAGCTAGGTCGTGCGAAAGGAGTTTTGGGACATAGTTGCGGTGGACGATGGTTGTTTTTTCTAATATAACAAAGAGGGAAGTGAGTAAATATTACAACTTGTCGAGATATCGCAAAACATTGACAGTGCTGTCTTAGTAAAAAATTTTGATCTGCATATTATGTAAAAGTAAATCATTTTCGGTAACATATATTAAATTTTATTCCTTTCAATCTACGTGGTCTGATGGCCAAATGGTTAGTTATCTAGCTTTTTTTGGTACCAAAGGCTTCAGGTTCGAATCTTGGAGATAGCATGGATGTTAGTTAATGGTTCGGAATCCATGTTAAACTAAGTCCCGGTCTAATTAGACTAAAGTGCGCCAAAAAAATGACCGTAGAGCGACAAACCAAACAAAATCCACATGTACGACATTATTTGTTGATAAACATATAAATGCATTTTTCACTGGCAATTAATGAATGAAAAATTAGTTTATTTAACTTTCTTTTTATGCAGATCTTTTTCTTTTGATTTCGATTTATTATCATTTACCATATGTAAAAGTAATGATTTTAGTTTTTATTTACTAAAAATAACTTACAGAATAAAGATGTTGGGAAAAATTATTAACATCTAACTTAGAAACAGATTTATCCGAAAATCAAAATATTATATCGTTTATTTAAAAATTATTTATTCACACTGGTATTTGAACTTAATATGTTTTGTACAAAATCACAACGATTTTTTTTCTGATAAATAAAAAATTAATTCAAATAATGTTAATACCTTAGCGTAAAGTTTCAATAAATATTTGATAGATGATAAATATTTTCCCCATTTATATACTAAGGCTTTAATTAACTACGAATTAATTAAAGAACTGAAAAATAAATTTTTTTTTTAAAAAATAGAAAAATAAATTTTGGTTAAAGAAAGTTTTTATTTGAGGCATAACGCAGAAACTGTTTTATTCACTACTTATTGTATTTATTTTATTCACTACTTAATTAATTTATTTTATTTTATTCACTACTTACTTACTATTTTATTTACTTAACTACTTAATTTTTCCCCAATTTTTCATTACTTTATTCCCACAAACTGACACATACAGACATACACTTCAAATTTGTGGGATTAAATAAACATAATATATTGATAATGAGCAACAACAGCTGACATTAAATAAAGTTAATTATTTAATGCCATTTTAAAAGAACAAAAACAAACTATTTCACAAATCTTTAAAAAAAAAAAAATGCATCTTCAAACCCAGTTGGTCTAAAATACTGCTTCCACAAAAAAGAAACCTACCTGAAACAAACCCTAAACTGACTATTTTATTCACTTACTTTACAACTATTTAATTTTTTCGACAATTTTTTTGTTACTTTAATCCCACGCACCTACGTATACAGACATACCATTCTCAAATTTATGGAATTAAATAAACATAACATGTTGATAATCAGCAACAGCAATTGACGTCAAATAAAAATTAACAATGGCGGTGATTTCTTAAAAGAGCAAAACAAACAAAAGAAAATCAAACTATTTCACAAATCTTTGATAAATAAATCTTCAAACCCAGTTATAGTCTAAAATACTGCTTCCACAAAAGAAACCTACCTCCACACAGACTGAAACAAATCCTCCCGCCGCGACCTACAAAGACGTCCCACGGTTTGTCCTGGGTACCTACCTGGCCAGGTAACTGAATTACCAGAATCGTGAACTATTTACAAGGAGGCCCCGCTCTCTCCGGCATTGCTTTTATCGCCTTAATTTGTTTCCATCTAATTTCAGCCGCAGAAGATTCTCATCTGGATCCCACGAAGGGGTGGCAGGCTTCACAATCCCCCTCTTCAACAGAGGGGACGACCTCCATGTCCGCACTCCGCGGTATAGTTTTCCCGCAACCTTTGACATGTCCCGATGTGCTGCAGAATCATTTCAGGCCCCCCTCCCCTATGCTCTTATTACGGAATTGCCGTAAATGTATCTGATCTAACGGTAGGCCGGTACAGGCCTATCCATCTTGTTGGCCTTTTTTGCCGTCAGGTTGCCTATTAGCCAGCTTCAATCAATGCCTTCCTCTTCTCTTTGTTGTGTTAAAAGCGTTTTAGACGGTTTTGACTAAATTTTCTGGAGGTTTAATTAAATTGTGGGGTTTTTTTGTGTGTGTAAAAGATTGTGTGGTGAAAGGTGGTGCACAAATAGTTGCAAAATGTGTGCATTGTATGAATTTATCAGTGGATGAATATACGTTCACATAGACTACAAAGATACACTTTAGATTGCGTTGAAAGTTGGTACACAAGTAATTGCAAAATGTGTGCATTGCATGAATTTATCACTGGATATTTTTATATAGACTACAAAGATACTGATTGCGTAAAGACTGTGGTGAAAGGTGGTGCACAAAATAATTGCAATATGTGCGCATTGTATGAATTTATTAGTGGATGAGTATTAGTTTATATAGACTACAAATATGCACATTAGATTGTTATTGTGGTGAAAGGCTCAATTAAAAATATGCTTCCATTTCATAGTTTAGTAGTTCATTAAGTATAATAAATATCAAAAGAAAAAGCAGTTAGGCTAGATAAAGCAAACATTAATAATTTTTTTCGAATTAAACTCATATGCTAGCTGTGTTTAACACTTCATTAATTATAATTTCTTAAAATAAGAAATTTCTAAGTCTTACTTGACAAAAAAAAAAGCAACTTTTAAATATAATTTTTAATTCTAATATATAACGTTTTAAAATTTAACTCGGAAAACATATCCGTAAAAGACCATTAATAGCGATACTTAAAGTGCACAGTTGGCAATGTTTAATAAAAACTTAAATTTGCCATAGAGAATAATTATTAAATAATAAAAAAAAAATTATATCCAAAAGAAGCAAAAAAAAAAAAGAAGGCCTAAAATTAGCTAAAAGTTAAAATCTCTAATCTATACCGTTTTTAAGTTTACCCCAGAAAATCTATTCCTGAAAAGTCCATTAGTAGCGTTAATTAGAATGATAAAAATCTATGACTATAAATCTATTTAGAGTGATAAAGTGCTATCTAAAAAAAAGAAGCTAAAAAAATACCTAAAAGAAGCTACAAAGTTTAAATCCTAATCTATAACGCCTTACAGTTTACCACAAAAAAAAAAAAAAAAAAAAAAAATCTATTCCTAAAAATTCCATTACAAGAGTTATTTAGAGAGCGATGCAATTTATAATAAATACCTTAATGTATTGTTAAATAACTTGTCAATTTAATAATAAAAATAATGATTTGTTATTAAATAATAATACGAGGCAGGTACCAAAACAAGAACTAATCTAAAATATGCTCATTCCATCACTAATGAAGCAGAAACGAAAATCTCTCCCAAAATCATAACAAATCGTGCATTACAAGTAAAAAATTTAACAAACTATTGTTCGTGAACACCTCTCACTGACCAACTGTCGTCGCTTTCTCTTGTTGGTCAGTCCGGTGACGCCACAGGCTAAAAGGCATGTCTGCAAATGACTTTTTGAGCTTTTTCCTATAATCGGCAAGGGGTGAGGCCCTAATCCAAATGACCGAGGTCAGCCACAGACTGACACTTCGGCCGGCCCTGTTCCCTTTGTCAAAAAGCCGCCGGAAAGCTAATCAATCCTCCTGTGGTCCTTGCTTTTCTTCGTGCCAATGACTTCTGCTTTCTCTTCGAATATTACAATCATTGGGATCTTTGAATTCCAACAGGTCAAGGTTTTAAAAATATATATATTCTCATCAACATTTTAAAACTTGACCGGTAAAATTTAGTATTTATTATCAATTTAAATAATAACATTAACACAATGAATGTAAAAACGTATGTTAGCAATAAATGATGATTAGCATCTGAAATCAATTTGTTGGTGGTAGATATTTGCATTGAAATAATTTAATATCCGTAGCATTTTATGGAAGGTCCGAAAACGTTATTTATTTGCATTGAAATAATTTAATATCTGTAGCATTTTATGGAAGGTCTGAAAATGTTAGTTATTTGTTGATGGTTGATATTTGCATTGAAATAATTTTAATATCTGTAGCATTATATAGAAGGTCTGAAAACGTTAGTTATTTGTTGGTGTAGATATTTGCATTGAAATAATTTAATATCCGTAGCATTTTATGGAAGGTCCGAAAACGTTATTTATTTGCATTGAAATAATTTAATATCTGTAGCATTTTATGGAAGGTCTGAAAACGTTAGTTATTTGTTGATGGTTGATATTTGCATTGAAATAATTTTAATATATGCACCATTCTAAGAAGTCCGAAAACATTAATTATCTCGTGATAAATATTTGCATAGAAATAATTTAATATCTGTAGCATTTTATGGAAGGTCCGACAACGTTAGTTATTTGTTGGTGGTAGATATTTGCATTGAAATTATTTAATATCCGTAGCATTTTATGGAAAGTCCGGAAAAAGTTATTTTTTGGTGGTAGATATTTGCATTGAATATAAACTTAGAAATAAATTAATATCTGTAGCATTTTATGGAAGATCCGAAAACATTTGTTATTTGTTGATGGTAACTATTTGTGCTGAATATAAGCTGAGAAATAAATTAATATCTGTGGTGCATATTATGGAAGATCCGAAAAAGTTAATTATTTGTTGATGGTAGATATCTGCATTGAATATAAACTAATTTCCAAGTTAATATCTTGTATAATTTTATAGAAGGTCTGAAAAAGTTAGTTGCTCCGTGTAGGTAAGATAGGTGACATTTGCAGTTAAGATACTTGTTTGTATTAAGCGGCGAATCGAGGATAGGCGTTTCTTTCAATAGCAATCGAATCAGAGTGTTGAATGAAAAAAGCAATCAAATTTTTGATGTGTTTACTTTAGTGAGGTGATCATTTTTCTCGTCTTGTCTGTTACAAAGCCTTCGTGAGCTCTAGTTGGTAAATCAAAACACCACAGTTGTTTATTTATCAGAATTTTTTTTTTTAATTGGGCGTGGGTGTTTATTACACACGAATGTAGAACAATTTGTTCTTCATACAACAGATCAATTTTAATAATTCAAATAATAAGTAATAATTTGTTTATTTGAGTATAGACAAATTGTTAATTTTCTTGAAAGATAAACAATTGCCAACAACAGGCATTAATTTAATAATTTACTTTTAAGAATGTGAAATTTTAAAAATTAATTTTTGCATTGTTGATAATTAGCTTTAAAACTATTTCTGCATACTAAGTAATATCCTTTCAGAAATTAAATTCCTGTCATTAATTTTCTTGCATCCTTTTGAACATAATCCGATTTTTAAAAATAAACATCTTTATAAATATAATTCTTTGTACGTGTATTTGCCACTGAATTCCTCCTAAACGGCTGGGCCGATTTTGATGAAATTTTTGTGTGTTTGAGTGGGCCCCTGGATGGTTTAGATTACCAAATGGACACGGTAGGTGGTGCTGCAATCAGATTCCATAAATTTTTTCAGGGTGCATAATAGCGTCTGCCCGGGTCCTCTAGTATGAAATAAAAAACACTAATATCTACAGGAAACTTAATTGCTTGAATCCCAGATTATTTATTATATTAAGGTATCATACTTTTGAAGCGATGTTAGGTAAAAGTTTGAAGATTTTTCTCTTGATTCCCTTTAAAAGAAAAGTTATTTTATTTCCATGTATACAATAAGAATAAGATATTAAAATAAGTCTAATAAGAGCGTAATACTACATAATATGAGCATGCCATATTTTTTAATTACATTAAATTCTTAAGATATTACAAAAACATTAAATTAAGTATTAGCTAGAAAAAATTACTGCTCCACGGAGAAAAAATACATATTATGTTTATTTTAAAACGAAATATAAGTTCGTTTTAAATTTGATTGATCGTGTTTTAAACAAATCTTTCTTTCTGTCACAAGATTCCTATCAACTCAACAACATAGAACCCCCAAATATCATTTTTACCATGAACATAAACGAATAAGAATACAGTATACATTTCAAAACTACCGCATCCTAGTAGTAGCAAGCGGTAGCTTTTAGCAAGGGACACCGGTAATCCTCTGAAGATAAAAATCACTCCATCTCTGACATCCATCTTCATTCTTTCACAAAAGAAAAGCCATCTCCAGTGACAGAAGTCACAGAGACATGGCGTGACAGAAGTCTCCGTGCCAAAGGGGGATATCATTCTCATGACAATACATTTTCTTGCAGATAAAACAGATAAATCTCTTTGCATGCATTCTCACTCAAGGACTTCAACAACACAGATCTTAGTAATCAATCGAAAATGTAAGGGGGATTGCCGTCAAGAAGAACTTTCGATAATCAAAGAGTCAACCGAAGCGTCCATCCAGACACAAAAGCAAAAGAAAAATTGCAAAATCGACGCAAAGAATGACCACTCGTTTCTTCAGAATGAAAAAAAACTTTGTTACTTTCCCTTCCACGATAACATCGGGTACGAATGTCACACACCATCCAAAGTGACAGATAGATCCGACACTGTAATGGTGACTCCTGAAGCATGAGGGCCATTCAGGGAGAGAGCTAAGTGGCAAAGTGTCCTTATTAAACCGATCTGCGTCGTTGCTGAAGCATGGGGACATTGAGGGTAAGTGTGAAAAAAAAAAAAAAAGGGAATCATTGTGTCGTTCAACAAAATGTAAAGAGCTCTTCACTACTACAGAAGAGGGGTCGGAGATGTCCACTCTGTGAGCCATCGGACCGTGAAGATCTTTTTTATCTCTCTGTGTTACTCGATGTAGTGGGGATTCATCAATAGCTGCTGACTCTTAAAAGAGATTGGTTTTATCATTGTTTAGGTTGATCAAATAATTATTCTTATCGTTGTTTATGATAATCAAATAGTTATTTTATTATTGTTTAGGATGATACGATAATGTAATAGTTTATAATAATATATTGCTTGCAAATTTCTCAAACGTATAAGGAAAAAAAAAAAAGAATGATTGCTTTACATTTTTTAAAAGCAAAAATATTTCTTTCACTTTTAATTGTTTTTATCGTAAATCTTACTTATCCGATAATACCATTACTGCATTTCATGTATTATTTAATGATATTAGCATTTGAACTCTATGTAAAGAAGTTTGGTTTAAAGCAATGTGTTTTAATTTGAATAAAGATTTAAAAGAAATTTGTTTAATTTGAATAAAGATTAAAAGAAGTTTGTTCTCTCAAGTTTAAAGATATTCATTGTTTTTATTATCCTATACTACTTTTGAGCGGCCCAATGGCTGAGTGAGTGACCAGTGCTCTGACGTTCGGTAAACATGTTTTTTAGCGGTACCATAGATGTTTGTAGTAGTTCGGAATCCCCTTTAAACCATAGGGTCCCAGTCTTTTGACAGTAGAGCGTTGTGTGTAAGACTGACAACCCTATTCTGTAAAAAGAAAACATCCAATATTCTAAAATCTGCCAGCAGATGGCCTTGGCCCACTATGGAGCTGTTGCGCTAATGATACTATTTTTGCATTCGTTTCTTTTAACATAAATTGCTATACACGAGCTATGTGTTTGTGTATCAAAATATATCATAATCAACATAAGAAATAAAAAGAGAAGAAATCTCGCACATTTTGAAAAGAGTTATCGTTAGTGTATAACCAATCTTCTGTCATTGATATTTTATTAATAAACAAAGTAATACAAAACATATAATACCACTGGAAATCTATTTAAATCTGTATCCTTAAGATCCGTAAAAACCAAAGAAAATATATATGTTTTATAGAAGGTTCGTGGCATGAATGTCTATTAGTGGTTCGGAATCCACTTTAAACTGTAGGTCTCAGTCTAATTAGCCCAAAGTGTGCACAAAATGATCATAGAGCAATAATCCAAACCAAACTAGAGAAGATTCATCAAATAAATGTTTACGAAAACATCGTATTTTATCTAACGAATCGCAAAAGTTCGTCTCAGTTTAATTGGGGGATGATTAGGAAAAATGCAGTTGATAATTATACACATCTTAAAATCTTTATTTTTAATGAAAAATTAAAAAGAAAAAAAACAATTCCTTTTGTTACTGGAGTAGTTTAGGATCGGAGACTTCACTTACTGCACATCATTTTATCCACTCTCCCTCCGGTATGGAGAGAAGGGCATCAAAATAAGGACGAGACATCAGAATTATTTCATGGTTTGCAAGCCCTCAATTTGCGCATCATCCGCTGGCGAAGTGGGACACTGAAGCACCACCTGGATGTCAGAACCTGCTGTCAGACACTTCCGTCCACGGACATATTGTTTATGAGCGACCAGTAAATGCCCGTCGACCTTTCACACGTCACTTCCGAATAGAGGGGGATCGGTAATCATATTTTGGGTGATGGTTCTTCTTTCCTCCCTATGTTCTGTCTCGCTGTTTATCCGGGTTTTTTTTTTTTTTTTTTGGGAAATTATTTCGCTGCCTTCCTAATAAATTCGTAGAAAGTTAAACAGCAAAACAGTCCAATGAATTATTAAAATATTTTGAGAGCTTGACACTTCTAATTTCGGATCAATAGGACATAAATAAAGCGAAAACAACCAATTTCGAGTTCTTGTCAATGAAAAACATGCTTAGTTTTATATATATATATATTCCTTCTTTGTCATGGCGGACTGATGGCTAATTGACTAGCGCTATGGTTATTGGTACCACCACTACTACTACTACACCACACCACTGTGCCTAGAGCTGAGTTGCCCCCATTACAGTTTGGGAATGATGTGGGTGAGAAGAAGTCTGATTGAGCTGTGTGACGCTCTATGGACATATTAGACCGGGACTTACGGGGACTACGGCTTAAAGTAGATTCCGAACCACTACAAACATCCATGGCATCGTCGGAATTCGAAGCCGAAACCTCTGGTACCGAGGACCAGAACGCTAGTTAATCATCTAGTGATGAAATTTAGGTGGTTTTTTTTTTTTTTTTCAATTATCCACTTTATTATTACCAGAGGGTGCTGCAGCATTTTATCTTATATACCGTTCAAACGATATCCATGACAATTAGTATGCTCTTATATTGAACATGGAGAATATATTCGCGATATGTAATTTTCTACAATACCTTTTTTGGACAGGATAACGTATGCCGGGTTCCACTAGTATTTATTATTTCAAATAATCAATAACAATTCGAAAAGATACAACTTTGGTTAAAACCACACACAAAAAATTACGCTAGGGGGGGGGACCCCTAAGTAAGCTAATACCTTCCCAATCAAGAAGCTAAAACAAAGAGGGTATAATCACTGCCCTCAATGTGAAGCAATCGTTTTTGAGGGGGTAAAGAAAAACCGATTGATCTGTTCTTGTTACTCACCGTTAATGCCCCTAGATCACTCATGGACTAAAAGAAGAGAAAAAAAAAAAAAAAAAATGGTGTAATTGAAAAGATCCTCAATCAGCATCAGAGAGAGAGGGACTGTCGTCGAAAATGACTGATGCTTTCGAATCCGAATCAGAGGGGGGATTAAACCCCTCATCGAGGGGGGATGGTGATAGAAAAAAAGACCGCAAAGTCCTTGGCGCTAAAAGTCTCCAAATGACAATAATTTCGGGCTCAGAGTTACTGGAAAAGTACAGAGAAGATGGGAGAGGAAAAAAAAAAATGATGAAGTCGTTATAATGAAAGAAAACAGCGCATGAGAACTTTTTTTTTTTGGCCATCAACCCTCCTAATTTTTTTTTTTTTTCCCTGTGTCTTTCTGGAAGAAAAAAAAAAGTTCAGACTTTTATGACTTCTTACCACAGTCTTGCTATTAATTTTGATTTTCTGGTATAAGCGATATTTTTCGTTAACTTGATTTAGTTAGTAATAATGCACAAAATTCGTAATTTTATCTAACAAATGAGTACGCAACTGTACACAAAAACTTATTTTAAAGCTTATCAAAAAGCTACGAAATAATTCAGTACTTTAGAAATTATTTACATATTAAACAAATTCTAACGCGCATGTTATTTGTACAATTATATCTCCGGCAGACACAAAATATTGTAATGTGCGTTTTTGTATATGAATATAAATTTTACTGGCTTATATTCAAATCAAGCATATGTTGTCAGTGCTGAACTAGACTTGAAGAATAAAATTTTCTTTCAAATTTACAAAAGAATTATAAAAAAATGTATAATTAAAAATGGCCTTAACCATTGGTTAAAAATGATTTTTATGATCTTAACCATAATGGTTTTTTAAATAATTTTCAAACGAAATAACCATAAAATGTTACGATAATATTGCCATAAAATAAATGGCAAATATTTGTAGAAATTTTCTTCAACATCATCATTTTATTTAAAGATAATTTTCAAATCTCGCCTTTTTTCAATACTCAAATTTTGCTAGAAGTTGAATATAATTAAGAAATATTATTAATATTTTAATGCATAGCATAGAAAATTTTATGCTCATATGAAAAATTTTATGCTCATATGAAATGTAATTTTTGAATAATAAGCAATAAAATCTATGACTTTATTGTTATTTCGCTCTATACTACTGAATAAAATTCTAGTCGCTATACAAATCTAAATATATTTAGAAAATTTTATATAATAATATTTTAAATTATTACTTGTTATAAACAAAATAAAAACTGTGACGACCTCTTCAACATCTACAAAATACTGAATACATCATTCCAATTTGTTGTTTCTTATCCCACTTGGTAGACAGCAACTTATAGACCAAGTCTAAGAACCCGTAAAGTCTCATGGAAGGAGGGGGGCAACTTCTATTGTGATGGAGCACCCGTAGGTAGAAGTCTGACCTGGTTCCATGTCGTTGAAAAGAAGGGAAGTGCCTTGCACTACCCCGCATGTGCGTATCGTATGGGAGAAAACAAGGAAAACACCCACCGGTTAGTCCGACTCACGAGTCAAGATGCCGAATATCACAAACTTCATCTCAGTCACCTTGCTTTTGAAATAGTATCTACAATAAAGCAGCCAGAGGATTAAACATCCGCCCTAATGTCGTCCTTTTTCTTAATGCTAGATAATATATATATCTTTATATATTTTCGAATTAAATTGCGACCATAATAATAGACCAATGTATTCTATTTCCGGAAGAAAAAAAAAAAAAGAAAACACGAAAGAAAAGAAGAAGAAAAAAAAAACCATGTACGTTCTATATTTAAACAAAATTATCTCTTAAAATCTATTAACACATTATTTTTTTTTTTTTTATTTAAAAACACCCACAATCCAAAAACTAAAAAAAAATGGGCGAAAAAAATCAATATCGGGAAAATTCAAACACTTCTCCCCATTACTAATTTTCACCTATGAAAAAGTGAGTGGCATTAACAAAAAATTAGAAAAACTAATCTAGGAAAAATATTTAGACATTTTAAGGTGTAAAAAAAATTTATCGAGATAATATATTGACCTTAAAATATAGGAAATCCTTAACTTGAATGTCTAAAAATAAAAAGAAAAATAAACGACACAAAAAAATCCGATATTTTTTTAATGGCAAAGTTAACGCCGAGCCATCGAATTCGATAGTCAACCTTCAGGTCAATTGAACCAGCGTCCCAAATCACCTGATTACCCGTCTAAGGTTCCAATTCGGAACCTTGGAAGGGGGTGAGAGGGGGTGGGCGTTCGAAATGAAAAAAAGAAAATGAAGGGAGAGAATGGACAGAGCTAATCTGTCCACACCCACTGCCACTAAAGAAAATAATTTCCTTCTTTCGAGAATGAATCATTACGAGGAAGACGACCGAAAAGAAAATTTCTTCCCCGTGGGGAAAAAGAGGGAAAAAAACTGTGTTTATTTTTGGTTCGTGTGTGTTTGGTTTTTTTTTTTTTTAATGTTGAAATTTGATAAAAGGCTATTATAAAGAGGCTATTTTAGTGCTTTGATTTATTTATTAGTGTCTTTCAAAAGTTTTTATTTTTATTTTTAAACCTTAGAAGCAAAAAAGATAAAAAATAATTAACAATTTTAATTATTTTTATACATAAAATTTTAAGAAAATTAATAGCATTTAAATGTGGAGCATTATGTAATAATTATAACATTAATAAAATTTAAATTAAAATTTTAATGAAACTGTGTATTTTATTTTTTTTTTTATTTTTTTTATTTTGATAAATTTAATCAAGAAAAATTCAGTGATTACTTTAACAAAAAATACTGAAAAGAAATAAAAATTATTAATTAATAAAAACAAAAAAAATTATGGCCAACACTAATTTTTTTACTATTTTAACTGTATGAATATTCCTAAAAAAAAATTATCTTTAATCTCTTTCAATCAAATGTTTATATTCTAGCTAAACAAATCAAAACAGTAATTTTTTTAATTAATACTGTTTCAGAATGTTTAATTATATTTTATGGCTTATTTTATTTTAAAATTTTACTTTTTTAAAAAATTAATGTTTAGTTAATTATCAGAACTAAACATTAATTTTCGGTAATGCAACAAATAAAAAAATAATTCCTCCCCTCCCCAGAAAAAAAGATTCGGATCTCTCAGTCTTGAAGGTTTTTATTTATTCTAATCAGAAATTCTAATTCATTTAGGATCTAAATGATTGTTGCTGTCTTACTATTTTTTGTGAATAATGTTAAAAACCGAAAATTCTTTAAAAAGAATTTTAGAAAACTTAATTTTACTTTGATGAAGTACGGTTTTAATTTATTTAAAGAATAACTAATAATAATTTTTTTTTTACCCATAAAATTATGTGTATTGTTTTGGCGGGTTTTCATGCTCTTAATCATTTTTTTCGTTTCTTGATCATTTTCATTTTCATTTTTTTTTTTTTTTTTTCCCCCTATTTCTTTAAAAAGAGCATTTTTTTTTTCCTTTTCACGAGCTTTTTCTTCTTTTTTTTAAATTTCTTTATGAATTTTATACATGATAATTAAATTTCTTTCACGAACTAATAATTATATACTTAAAAACTGTATAATTGTTTTAAAAGCTTTATCTGGTGAAAACAAAAAGACAATGTTATTCCAAAAATTAAAAATGAGGGGTTTTTTTTTTTTTAAGAAAAAAAAAAATCGTTTGGAATTTTACTGGTTTTTATTTTTTAAGATTGCTGTTTATTATATATATGGTGGGTGGGGGTCAAATTTTAAATTATTACTTTCTGTAAATGAAATAACAAATAATTACAGCGACATCTTTGTTACATAAAATCCTTTCTTTCTTTTAATGAATATATTATTCTAATTTTCGTTTCCTGAAGGCTATACTTCTGCCTACACACCCAGATCAAATAATTCTAAATGTTAAAGTCAGCACTTGCTTATACATATTTGATAACCGAATAACATAAAGTAAAACATAAAAAAAGAAAACTTTTAAAATTAATAGTATGATAGGCATATTGAATATTAAAACACTAAGTTTAAAATTGTTGTAAGAAATTTTTACAACAACTTTAAATTATTCTTTTTAAGAATATTATATAAAATAAATTACTACACACATTAATCATGTGAAATTTTACCTAACCAATAAATAATAGTAGTAATAAAAAAATAATTAAATAATAATAAAATTGGATGGCATTGAAACTTGTGAAATTCAATGTTATGAATGTAGGCTAGATTGTATAGATGTATAGCACCAAACTTAATCATTTTTACCGATTTGTAAGCTTTGAACGTCTTTGCAATACTTTTTAACTACAGAAGAGTACTGAAATATTATTGTCAACAAAAGAAAATAATAATTATGAATAAATTAACGAAATCATGGAAAGGCGAAACATTAATAATATTTCCAAAATAATTTTTTTCAATAGAAATAGAATTCCCAAATAATCTTTTGACGATTTAAATATTTTGCCTTAATAAACAATTTAATGAAATATATCTAAGTAACCCGAAAAATAATTCTACAAAAAACTATTACAAATCTAATCTTTAGACGATTTAAACATTTTGCCTTTACTAGAAGCAATTTAAAAAAATATCTAAATAGCCATAAAAAAGATAATTCTATAGAAATAGTTGCAAATCTAATCATTAGACAACTTAAATATTTTACCTTAAATAGAAGCAATACAATAAAAAAATATCTAAAAACCACGTGAAAGATAATTCAATGGAAACAATTGCAAATGAAAGATGGTTTAAATTTGCCATAATTAGAAGCAATTTAATTGCTAAACAATACTAACCTCAAATGTCTCAAAGTCCCAATGTCATTATTTTTATTGATATAAAAAAAAAAAATACACAGTAGAAAGGAGAAAAAAATCAAAACACTCTCTTTTCAGACAATTTATTCGAGCGCTTAGATAGTCACCCGAACATAAAAGAAAAAGTTAGTCGATAAAAAAAAAGAAGAAAAGTAAAACAAATAAAAAAAAAAAAAAAAGAAGAACAATATCACTACATCCCATTCTCTAACTGATCTTTTTACTTTTCGATAGTACTCTCTTAGATTCCTAATGACCCACCCTCTAAAAGAGGACTCACTGACCCATGTCCACTCACACCCTCCTCCATCCCCCCCAACTCAAACGAGAAAGAAAATAAGACAAAAGGAGGAAATTTAGCCTCCTTTTTCTTCTTTACGCCATCATTAAACTAGTCAGGAAGAGGGACTGGAGCACCCTGGTCCATACCAGGGAGAGTGGATGGACTGTGTGTGTCCGTAGGCTGCTATTAAGGTGATTTGGAACCCAGCTGCCAAATTGTACGTCGGGCTTTTGCTCCATTACTTTTTGGCTTTTTTCAAGGAGGCCCGTCACTTGGTGCTCCATTACGTATCGCCGTACTTTTTGGTTAAGTCGATAGAACAATTTATCTGGTTTTCAGAGTTTAACTGCTGAATTTCAAGCATAGATGATTGGATTGATGGTTAGTTTAAAATCCGTCAGTTTTGAAAGAGAATGTGTAGCCACAATTAATCAGAATTAAAGTGGTCTCAAACTATTAAGTGGAGATATCGCAGTGGAGTAACATACTGAAGACCAAGGTTTTACTCCATATTTTTTTGTTTTTAATTTGTAATCTTTTGGCTTTGTTGTGACATGTTAAGTCGAATGATTTGTTAACACGTATCGCCGTAGAGTAAGTCTCAGTTTGTTGGTTGTCCAGTAGTTTAACAAGTTGCAGTACACAGTGTGGTTTCATAATAGAGCTAAATCTTTGCAAATTGCATAAAAAATGAAAGAAAAGAAAGAAAATTGATGATTGGATTGATGGTTAGTTTAAAATCAGGGAGTCCAGTTTTGAAAGAGAATATTTGTCTGTAGCCACAATTAATCAGAATTAAAGTGGTCTCAAACTATTAAGTGGAGATAAGTCTTCAGTACGTGGTATTAACATACTGAAGACAGTATGCAGCGAAAAATATAGTTTTAATTCCTCCATATTTTTTTTTTGTAAATAAGTTTAATTTGTAATAATTTTGTTGTTGTTGTGACTTTTGGGGATTTTTAGATTGCTGAATTTCAAGGAGGCCCGTCACTTCTGGTGTGTAATGATTTGTTAACACGTATCGCCGTAGAGTAAGTCACCAAGGACTCAGTTTGCTGGCTTCATGTTAAGTCGATAAAACAATTTATCTATTTGTCCAGAAGTTTAACAAGTTGTACACAGTGTGGTTTCATAATATAGCTAAAACTTTTAAAAAATTGCATAAAAGGAAAGGAAAGGAAACTGATTGGATTGATCTTTATTTTAAATCAAGGGTATCCAGTTTTCTCGAACCACATTTTAAAGAGAAAATTTGTCTGTAGCCACAATTAATCAGAATTAAAGTGGTCTCAGACTGCATATTAATACACTAAAGCGGTATGCAGGGACAAGTATACAGCTTGAATTCCCGCATATTTTTTTGTAAATGAGTTTAATTTGTAATAATTTTGTTGTTGTTGTGACTTTTGGGAAGTTTTTAGACTGCTGAATTTCAAGAAGGCCCGTCACTTCTGGTGTGTAATGATTTGTTAACACGTATCGCCGTAGAGTAACTCACCAAGGACTCAGTTTGCTGGCAACATGTTAAGTCGATGAACAATTTATCTGGTTGTCCAGTAGTTTAACAAGTTGCAGTACACAGTGTGGTTTTATAATAGAGCTAAAACTTTAAAACAGGAATGGTTATCTTAAATCAGGGGTATCCATTTTTGAGCCACTTTTGAAAGAGAAAATTTGTTTGTAACCACAATTAGAAATGCAGAAAGTGGTCTCACACTGCGCATTAGCACATTGAAGAGAGTGTGTAGTGAAAAGTATATAGTTTGAATACCTGCATATTTTTTTTTGTAAATAAGTTTATTTTGTAATAATTTTGTTACGAACGTATTAATAATAATAATACTGTTACGTAATTACGTTTGTGACGAATCTTCAGTGTTCGGCAGCTCGGGACGGATACTCCTTGAGTAGTCTATTCATGGGTAGTTAGTCTAGTAGTCATGGTAGTCATTTGTTCAAGAGTAGCCACCATGATAGTAGTAGTCTTCTCGTCTACTCGTGAGTAAGGAACGGGGTTTGGAAAGGAGTAGATTCTATAGTGATAAAGCAACCGTAGGTAAAAGTCTGACTTGTCTCCGAGTGGCTGAAGAAGGAGGGTAGTGCTTTCCGTACGGTCTTTTAGAGGGAACTAGTTCCATTTGCGTATCGTATGGGAGAAAACCCGAAAAACTTTCACCAGGTAACGAGGACTAACGAGGATGCTGCATATAACAAACGCCATCGTTTTTAAAACAATGTCTACAACAATGCAGCCAACAGATTGAACCTCAGCCAGGGGCGCTCATTATCATTGAGCCACAAGTCGAGCTAATAATTTTGTATCGACGTTTTTGTTTTTGTAAATGACGTGAAGTTTCGTCGCTAACAGATGATCTTTTTCAAAGTGTTATGATGATAATGTCACGATGGCTATACCGAATATGGGGTTAGGGTGGAAAGTCATTCCCTAATATGATCATCTTGATTTCAGATAAAAAATTAGAAAGAAATGAGAATTACAGAAGACATATTTTTACCAATAATTTATAACGAATAATTTAGAAAATATTTTTGTGTATACAAATACTACAAAAATTATATTACGATCTTTTGTTAGTAAAATGGTTTCAAAACGCAATGTTTCCATAGCTGAATTACTTCTAAATAGTGAAAATAGTTAATTACATATTCAAAATAAAGCGATGTTTTTTTTTTATATAGAAGTAACAATTGCAAGTTGAAAAAAAAAAAACTTTTTTAAAGCAAATAATAATTTACGAATTATTTCTTTGGATTTCAATTCTTCAAATCATTCTTCCCTTTCAAATCCTTCATTTTTCAAATTCTTCAATACCCCAGAATGAAAAAAAAAAAAAAACTGACTACAAAAACCAAAATCTTTTTTTTTTTTTATCCATAAAACTCCTTTCCGTAACAAACTATTTATAAATATTAATTAATGAATAAAATTATAAACATTGTACTGAAACCCATCTAATAAGTCTATTAATTTTACTTCAATATTTCCTAAATATCTCGTATAAAATAATTTCTGCTTTTCTAAATCTTAACTCAACGTTAAAAGAAAGAAAATTCACAAACAAGGTAAATTAAGTCGTCGAATTTTAATATGCATTAACGATACTTCAAAAAATAAGGCATTATGAAAGTACTAAAATCGGCGTTACCAAACCCAAGCAAAACAGATTACTCCTTTTAAGGGAAAAAAAAAAAAAAATTATATCATCATTGATCTATAAGATAATTAGAAAATTGAAACATAAAAAAAAAAAATTCTGAGAGGTCAAATGATTGCCAAAAAATGGTAAGCCATTAAACTTCCTTTAAAAAAAATGCAAGGGGAAAAAAAAAAAATTCTTCCCGATACTAGGGTAAATATTGAATTTCGGATTATTATGCAGATCCACCCCAGCGCCCCCCCCCATCTTTTTTTATTCATATATCCCGGCATTATTAGCGATAGAATTTTTTTTTAAAACCTTTGTATACATTATGCTCTTAATCTTTACCACAAAAAAAAAATTTTTTTTTCATACATACTATGGACCCAGTGCATCTCAGCCGCAAGAACATTGATTATCGACCCCAAGTCGAGTGTAAAGTAAATCTCGTTTAATAAGACACGTCTGGTAATTCGTCATTAAAGGAGCGATAATAAAATGGGTTAAAAAATACATCTCAACGATTCCAAGGGTAATGGGGGAAAACGGGGGTGGGGATGGTATGAGCGACCTTTTTGCATCCGCTGTCCCCCTTTTTGCTCCCCCCTTCCCAATTTTGACTGGGTAACGGAAATTACGTATTCATAGATGTCGAGGAGAGATACATTAAAAGACGATTTTGGCTCGTCAGTAAAAGAGAGTTAAAAGCACAAGAAAAAGGTTTTTGATATCGAAGCAAATCAATTGAGGAATATTTCTTACTTGTTAGCGGTTGTTTCGCTTTTGGAATAAAGTCTTATGGTTAGTTTTCATCTCTGTTTTCAATGTTGTTAGTTATTTAAGAAAATTGACAAAGAGAACACATATTTTAAATGATTTGAGTGAAAGTTTTTGTTTCATAAAAATAGTTCTTTGGTTGTCTATGTTTGCTTATATATTATCTATAAATTATTTTTGCTCATATAGCTATAAACTATTTCTGCTTATATATCTATAAACTATCTTTGCTTATAAATCTATAAACTATCTTTGCTTACATAATTATAAACTATCTTTGTGTACATAACTATAAACTATCTTTGCTTATATATCTATAAATTATTTTTGCTTATATATCTATAAACTATATTTGCTTATAAATCTATAAACTATTTTTGCTTATAAATCTATAAACTATTTTTGCTTATATATCTATAAATTATCTTTGCTCTATATATATTATTTATAAGCTATATATCATATAATCTATAAGCTACCTTTGCTTATATATTACCTATAAACTATCTTTGCTTAACTATTATCTATAAAGTTATAACAAAACTTAAACAACCGTTATATAATAGTTGTTATGGGATAATAGAGAACGTAGCGTAATTCAACTGTTAAAATAAAAAATATATAACTGCATATTTTTTATAAAGAAAATTCCATCAGACAACAAAAAAAAAAAAAAAAAAAAAAAAAATCGATGCAACTATTCTTGGAAAAACAAGATTGATTCGGCAACCTCAAACGTTGCTATTTAATATAAAGAAGAAAAAGAAAAAATAATAAAACATAAGATATTCAAATTTAGTTATTCATGAATAGGAAGACGAAAACATAATCAAATTTCAGATACAACACACACCGCACACCAAAACAAATTACTAGAATGTCCCGGGCCCTCGGTAATGAAAATTCTGGTAGCGTCCACAGCACGCCGGGGTTCATTTCAGACGATGTCCGTGCCGCGACCCCAAAAAATCGTCTGCTGCACCAGATGGCAGATCACGCAGATAGGGGAAGGAGAGGCAGTTACATTTGCATTTTAATTTAAACGATTTTTTTTTTTTTCAACATCCTCCTCTAAAGAAGGATAGCATCTTGCATGATGTCGCGGAGGACAATTTTTTCTCCCTACATTTTTTTTTTCATTGCATCTCATTGGTCTTTTTAATTTTCTGTGTTCGCCGTGTTCCAAAGGGGTCTAGCAAAGGGATGTACGAGAGGGGTGAAAGGAGACAAAAATGAGGCAATTGCATGTCCTCGTCGTTTAAAAGTATTCCATCACGCACCGTGTTTGAATTTTTTTTTTTTTTTTTTTTTTTTTTGGGACCACATGCCCTTGCTTTCATAGTTGGTTTTCGTGGATTTAATTCTCCTGTGAGAAAACCGCAATCCATCAAGTGGTTAGGAATTTTATAATTAATTCAAGAGAGTTTTAAGTAGTGCGCGACACAGATGTTAAAACACAGAGAGAGTGTTTTTTTTTTTTTTTTTCTCTTTCTTCTTTTGACGGTTAGTTTTTGTGATTAGAAACCGAGCTCTCTCTCGAGTTTTAATTAAAAGCACGATACAAATTTTAAAGAAATATTAATAGAGTAATTTGACAACTTTTCTAACGTGTGGGTTTATGGTTCTGTGAAGGAGAAAGCCGATTAAATTTTAAAAAATGATTTTTAGATAATAAAATATGTATATAGCATGTTTTTTTTTTTTTTTTTTTTCAATCATGGAATCACATCAGTAAAAATGACTGTTTCTTCTGGCAAATTTCAAAGATTTTTTTTTTTTTTTTTTTTTTTAAGTGCAAGTTTAGTGAAATATAAGTTATTTCAATATGTTAGAAAATAATTTTAAAAAAGAAAACAAATGTGCCTCCAAAACAATTAGAAATACAAATAAATATTTTTTCCTTTTAATGGTTTAGCTATGGGATAAGGAGCTGATATTTTTTTAATTAAAGAACAATATGAATTTTCAAATTCATTAAAAATACAATTGTTATTGTATTTTTAATGAATTCGAAAATTAGTTGGCTGATTTACATCTGGTGTATGGCATTTGCGATTATATAAATATATTTTTTTCTTTTAATAGTTTAGCTTATGGGAAAAGGTGAAGATCTGTGCCTTTTTTTATTAATTAAAAAACAATACAATTTTTTAAATTGTATTCATGTTATTTCTCCTGAATTGAAACATTAATTAGCTGATTTACTTTTGATAAATGGGTTTGCGGTTATATAAATAAATATATATTTTTCTTTTAACAGTTTAGCTTAAGAGATAAGGAGCAGATCTGTATCTTTTTTTAATTAACGAACAATACAATTTTTAAAATCGTATTATCTTGTATTTTTCCTAAGTTGGAAAATTAGTTGGCTGATTTACTTCTGATGTGTGGGTTTGCGATTATATAAGTAAGAACCCTATTTGTGATTGAATAACTTAAATGAAAAACAATTAACTTAATGAACAACAAAATAACTTAAATGAACTAACACAAAAATGAAAAACAAAAATTTCTTCACAGAGATCAACAAAAAATTATTTTATAATTAATGTATTTTTAGTATAACATATTCTATTTGAAAGACATATGTGATTTTAAAGAAAGCAATATCAAAACTTAGAAATAAATACATTTCTATTACTTAATGTCAGCCGCATTGCTTTTATAATCATTACAATTATTATTATTTTATTCTGTTTTAAATAAACATTTCTTATTAAATATTTGGAAAAATATTTTTCTAATCATGTTGTTCTATAAACACTAATACGTCATGATAAAGAAAAACTATCCGAAAATAATAATAATAATGATACAAGTTTTGATTAGAAGTCTTTACTTATTTATTTCTACTATACAATTTCAATTGTATTTTTTTTAACTATATTTTCATGATTCTATTTTCCTTACAATTATCTTTCAAAGCTATAATTATCAGTTTTTCTTATTTATATATAGAACCACGTTAATGATTTTATTTAAACTATGAAAAATTAATATATTCTTCCAAAATATATTAATTTTGGCAAGCCAAATTGACTTATCGAATTGACCAAATTGACCATTATGACTTTAAGGCAGCCATTAAATTTTTCTATATTCTGTATCAAATATTTATATAATAATCAAAACCTATTGTTAAATTTTTGAAGACAATGATTTGATTTTATTACTTCATTCAACACACAGCATACGGTAAGGAAATTACGCAGGTAATTTCATTTTAATAACTAAATAGTTACTATAATTATTTTTATTAAACTTTTAAATTTTTTTATATTTAAAAATAAAATCTTAAAAACAACATTTAATAACGAAGAGTATCAACATTTAATTTGAAAAGAACAGCATTTAATAATAACAATGAAAAATCTGATTTGACTATTGACATCGGTTAAATTTAAATGTTGACGCATTTTATTAATGATTGATCGATAAAATTATCTCAACAAAAATATCTTGAATCTCATCCGAACTTTTATTTCCATAATCCCATCAAACGATTTACACCACTTTCCACCCCAGTATAGTTCCACTTCCATCCTCAAAATAATGAGATACCATCCCATGCACCATCTTACATGGTTACAACATCAATATCCCACAATCACTGCCCGGGCAAAAAACACATGAGTTATGGCAACTGCAGTGTGGGCGAGTACTTCGGACGAGATGTCCTTTTTACACTGTCCCACGCCCTCTTCCCTTAGCCTGGGGGATATGGCCTTACCTCAGGGATGTCCGATGTATATTCATGGCACACGTGAGTCGGATCCTGGATGGATACGGTCACAGCGAAGAAAAGAGCCAAGCCTCTCTCTCTCCAAGAGCTTTTGTTTATTTATTCTTAATTGGTGCTTCTTGTGGCTTGAGATGTGGTGGGTTTAGTTGTCGGACACCTTGACAGGGACGTACGACCGTTAATGCATCCTGAATATACATGGGACAAAAATATCGTTTGGAGGGAGGATCTGGGTTTATATAGCCTAGGTTCAATAGAATATACATTGGATGGCAAAAATAAAAATGGGAAACTGGTGTGGTAACCCCTGGCAATGCATAGATGATATCAGCCATTCAATTACAAAGTTATTTGTTGCTTGTCCTCAGTCCAATTTGCATTAACAGCAGAAGGTATTTTAGTATCTTATTAAAGCTAGGAAATTATATTCAGTGGTGTATTAACTTTTGCGGGCTATTTTTCTTGATTTATTCGTTTGATTATTAATTCATTTGTATATAAGAGTTTGATTGAATTATCGATCTTTAAAAATATTTTATCGAAACACCATTTATATAGCTTATTGGTTTATTATTGTGGTACTTACTGTATTTGTTCGTAAAACTCTATAAGCAAATGTTGAAATTTTACAAACTACCGAATTCTGTTTCATTGCTGACGTAATAAATGCAAAGATTAGATTTTAATATATTATTATTATTATTATTATTATTTATATATTTTTCAAAAGTTGCATATTTGTCATCTTTGAAAAACTTCCTTGTGGAATTTTCCTTCTTATTTCATGTTAGATTCGTTATCAATATATCCAAATGTACAACTTCTTTTTATTAAATGCCATTAAAATGGACAATTGAAAAGTAAATGGAGTGAATTTTTAAAAACAGCAATGATTCATCATCATATGAATAAACAAATTAATAAGTAAATAAATAAAATTTAAAAAAACTCATTTTTTCTTTTGCAGTTCTGCCTTCAAAATAAAAAAAAAAAAAAAAAAATAGCCCAATATCCGACATTTTCTTCAAAAATAAAGAAAATCTGCACATTTAAAGGAAGTTACGGAAAAGTTCATAGACTAGTGTTGCAGGTAGAATTATTTAATTTGAAATTTAAAATCTATATTTTGAAATGATATTTACTCAATGGATATAGAAATGACTTATCTCGGCATCGATACATCACTTTATTGGCAACAAAACCGCGGGAAATGGTCGAGTCATGGCCTGTGGTTAAAAAACTCTAGCCTGTGGTACCCAACTGTAGTTCATAAGAAGGTCAGGTTTCGAATCCAGTGACGACATTCACAGTCACTGGCTTTAGAAATGACGATGACGATTTAGACAGAGAAAATAAGATTCTGATATTAAATGTCAAAAAGCTGTTTAGAGGAAGTTTTCCAGATTTTCTCTTATATTTCAATTACGAGACAGTTTCTACTAAGAAGCTCCGTGGAAAGGAATGACCTCCCTCATTCATCGGTGGGCACAATGATAAATAGTTCGTGCTATGCATAAATGGGATATCAAATATACTGGAAAAAAAAAGATACAGTTGTCTTGTGAATGAAAGCTATGTATAGAACAGTGCATCATTCCTAAGTTGGAATCGGCGTTATCATCAGTGGGCATAATGATAAATAGTCGGTGATATGTGGATAAATGGGACATCAAATATATTGGGAAAAAAAGCACTACTGCTTCCCTGAAGGAAAACTATGCCTGGAATAGCGCATCATTCTGAAGTTGGAATCGGAATTATCATCAGTGGGCATAATGATAAATAGTTCGTCATATACATAAATGGGACGTCAAATATACTGGAAAAAAAATAGTGCTGCTTCATGAATGAAAGCTATGTCTGTAATTGTGTACCATTCTCAAATTGGAGTTTTGGTATTAGCATTATTTGTGAAGTAATTAATTTCATGAAAACCAATTATAATTATGCATATGAAATTTTTACTTAACTCAAACATTGTTGTTATGGGTCGAAAGTTGTATAAAAATATGCATCACAGGTATGCACATAAATTCAAAATCGGTAAAAAACTGTTGTCCAACGCTTAATACCTTCCTCAAACCCTTATTTACACTTCCATCCATCATCGAAATTCTACCATTCAGACACTTCCTGAGGAATTCTGACCACAATTATCTTAAAAGATGAAAATCATTAACTTCCGTATACAGTTACGAGCCGTCTTTTCAAATAAATCCAAACAACCTTTCCGGAAATTCCACAGAACTTTCCTCATAACGGTAACTTATTGCGAAGATTCATGGTTTGAGAGGCGCTCCTTTAAATTTTCGCGTATTTTAATGATTCAAGAACTGCTTTTCCTTCCGCAATTCATTTCTGCAAGCAGCATTTGAATTCCAATTACAACAAGAACGAGTTTTGAATCCCCAAAATTCATTACCGAATTCACTTAATACCATTAAATTGACATTAACGTCCGAAATATTCCGTCTCTTTCATTAATACCTTTCACAGAATCAAATAGTTAAATATCTAGTGGGTTTTATTAATTAATTAATTGAAGATTATTAACGTAAAATGCGAATTACCACACGAATTGAAATTTCATTCTTCTCACTTTATATCGATTAGAAATAATTACGAATGCTTATGATACGTAATTTTAAGTTCATTTTTAAAATGGATACTTTAATTGTTATACAGGAATGATATTTAAACTTCATGTAGAAGTAATATAATTTCAATTGAACACATTTTTAAATAACTATCGGAAATTAAACATTTTGTTATTCTTGTGTTTTTATATTTCAAATGCTTAAAAGCTTCTTTTAAATGTGCGATTTCAATTATAGATAATATTTTAAATAATTATTGTAATATAATTATTTTAATAATTGTTTATAATTATTTAAATTTCGTAATAATTGTTTAAAACTGTTCCATTATTTGTTTAATTATTGTAATAATTTTTGTTCATAAATATTTCATTATTTGTTTAAGTATTTAAATAATTTTGTTTATAATTATTTAATTATTTGTTTATTTGTTTACTTACTTTAATAATTATAATTATTTAATTATTTGCTTAATTATTTTAATAATTTTTGTTTATAAATATTTCTTTTATTACTTGTTTAATTATTTTAATTTTTGTTTATACTTATTTAATAATTTTTTTGTTTATAATTATTTAGTTATTTTAATAATTAAATATTAATTATTTACATTTGCGTTACATTACTAAAATATTATTTATTTACATTTATTCGATTAAAACTCAGTTTCATCTGTAATTTTTTATTTTTATTTATTATTATTATTATTTTGAAAATTTTATGCACGGAAATATACAGTAGAATTTTAATGATTTTTCAATAAGGAGTTTAAAATAAATAATAACAATGATAAAGTTATAAGCACAATTATAGGAAATCTATTTCTTTGAAAACCTAAACAACAATGAAACTTAACGTTGAAACAATTTTTATAAACAACAAAACCATCAGAAAATATTTTTTTGAAAGGTGTAAAAAGTAATTTCTGGTGTCGAAAACATAAATAAATAAAATAAAACGCATTATTGTTATGTAATTATGCCTAAAAATGTTTATATTATTCGAATTTCAATCATAATCTGGGTGAATTTAAAGGAATAAAGCAACAAATATTTTTTGTATTATCTGAAAAATATTGAATTCTTATTTTTCAATCTATACCTATTTATAGCAATTTTATTCAATCTATACCTATTTATAAAATGCATAATGAATTTTATATTTTTATAATCATTACTTTTGTTATTTTTATCGTTATTATTTTTTTTTTTATAATCGTACCTTATTATTTTTACATTTTTATACCTATTTATAGCAATCTAAACCAATTTATAACAAAATTCATCATGAATTATTACATTTTCTTATAATCGTTATTTTCGTTATTTTTTTTATAATAGCACCTTCTTATTTTCAATCTATACTTATAGTATTTATAGCAATATTCATTATGAATTTCTACAATTTTTTATAATCGTTAAACGAGTTGCATCACTAAATAAAGCGATATTATTAAAAAATAATCAACGATTAAATCGAAAATTATAAAATCAACAATATTTATATAGATTATTTTGCATCCTAAATAAAGCGATATTATAAAATACTGAATTATTTTTAATCAATACCAATTTATAATAAAATTCATCATGGATTTTTACTTTTTTATAATCGTTTAACGAATTGCATCACTAAATAAAGCGATACTATAAAAAATAAATAAATTCAAACATTATAAAGTCAACAACACAAAATAAGCAACCTTTTTTGAAAAATTCTTACTTGGAAAACTTTCCACTCTTCAATGCAACGATCCCACAAAATTAAAAAAATAAATAAATACATAAATAACTAAATAAAGAGAAAGGCAGATTGTAAAAAACACGATTGTCGTCCTCAGAATTATAAAAGCAACTTAAGCAGCAATCGCAAAAAGCAACATCAAAATTCCCCCACCCGGAACTTGTCAATTCCGACCTCGCCTTTTCTCACCGCCAAGTGACGACATTCTTGGCGACAAATTCACCGCACCTTTTATACCTGAAGGTAAAGAGTGAATGACGGTAGACCGCCCCGGGCACTGTGCGCGACCACAGCGGTGATTTTTTAATTGGCTGCCTGACATCCGGGTTCGGGACCGCTGTCCAACGCTGGGCGTGGTCACCTCGTGACGCGACTGTCACGGCGAACGTCATTCAACACACGACCTTGAGTGAAGCTTGCTAGGCAGGGCTGCTAGACGATGTGACTTATCGCTTTTTGAAATCTCGGAAACATTTTTTTTTTTTTTTATTCCTATACATAATATTTTACTTTTTATCCGTCACGAAATTATGCGTAGCTTAATGGGAATTTTTTTCGTCATTATTATTTTTATATGTGTGGCATATAAAGGGGGTCTTCATAAATCAGGAGATAATTTTATGCAGTCGATTTTTGACTGAAATCTACAGGTGTTGTTGTAACGAATTTTTTTTTTTTTTTTTTTTGAAAACAGAATCGGTTTTGAGATGATGTATTATGCACTTAATTAATCAATGGAAAAAGTAACTTTTTTTTTTTAGGAAATGATGCTTAGTTTTTTTTTAATTGTAACATATATATTTGTGATGAGAAATGAAATAGAATGAAAAAAAATATGGAGTTCATAAAGAAAATAGAAAAAAAAAGTATCATCATCATATAATAATAATAGAAGTGCAATGTATTCAATTACATTCCCAACATAAAATCACGATTTTTAAAAAAGGTTGCGTAATTTTTTTTTTTTTTTATTTTACTTCAATTTATGTAATTTACGGTACAAATATTTCTGTTTCTTGAAAATAAACAGAAAAAGTAAAAATAATATATTGTAGTAATTAGTACAGATGTATAGATTTTTTTTTGTGTCAAGCAATTAAGCATATCTAATTATCTTTCAAAGAATTTATCCCTTTATTTAATAATCTTTTTAAGAGCTTATCCTTTCTTTTTTTCCAATAATCTTTTAAGAACTTATCTTTTCATTTAATGATCTTTTATGAACTTATCCCTTCATTTAATAATCTTTTGTGTTGCAAACTTATCCCTTCATTTAATAATCTTTTGAAAACCCCATTATCCAAATTAAACCTGTTTATAATCATAGTTTAATTATATTTTAACAACTCATCCCTTCATTTAATAATCTTTTGTGAACTTATCCCTTCATTTAATAATCTTTTAAGAACTTATCCCTTCATTTAATAATCTTTTAGAGCTTATCCCTTCTTTTAATAATCTTTTAAGAACTTATCCCTTCATTTAATAATCTTTTAAGAGCTTATCCTTTCTTTTAATAATCTTTTAAGAACTTTAATATCCCTTCATTTAATAATCTTTTTTTAGAACTTATCCCTTCATTTAATAATCTTTTAAGAAATTATCCCTTCATTTAATAATCTTTTAAGAACTTATCCCTTTATTTGGCAATCTTTTAAGCACTCATCCCTTCATTTAATAATTATTAATGCAACTTTCAGAAACTAATACATTACATTCTTAGTTAAATTAATTTCACATAAAATAAATTGAAGAAAAAAAAATCAAGTTAATTTGATTTGCAAATAACAATTTAAAAAATTTGTATCTAAATGAGAAATGAAATTAAAAATGAAAAAAAAAAAAAAAACTATTTTTAAACGCAATCCAGACTTTGAAAATAATTTCACGCCAAAAACTTTTCTTCTCTCTCACAATTTTTTTTTTTTTCTCTTCTTTAATTTCTTTAAAAACTTTAAAAAATCTCTTTAAAAACTCGCATCTAAAAATTTTCCTAGGAAAACTAGAATGCGTTCATTAATCAATTAAACTTCATAATATTTTTTTAATAGTTATTTTTAAACTCTCTCAATCAATATTGCAATCAAAAATGAAGGAATTTCAAAAACTTAAATGGAAAAATAGGTTATATTAAAATTCAAATCTGTAAAAGATAAAGGTGTCTTACATGTCTCTGTTCACAAATGTGTATTAGAGTGATATTTGTGCACATATACATACATGGATAAAAAAAAAAAAAGATATTGTGTGAAAAAAAAAAGCCCATTTAAACTTACTTTTTGGTGAATTCACAATTTCTTTTAAAATTCTGTGCAATTTCTGTTCCATGTCCAGCCACAATCACCACGTGCGAAAAAAAGTTTCTAGTTTTATTTATAACTCGTTACAGATTCAGCAATACATATTTAAATATTTAAAGAAAATTGGTTCTTTATGCTTTAAAAACTTTGCAAGGTCATTTAATTTATAGATTTTCTTGTATCGTCTTGTATTTGAGGTTCATGCTCACTGATGCAGTTTTTTTACCACGATTTATCCAAACATAGTTCAAACACTAGAGATAAAAGAATTGAACAAGTGTGAAAATTAAACATTTCTATTCTAACGCTTGAAATTCTTGATTCTATTGCCTATGGTGGATCGCTAACTCAATTTTAAAAAGAATTGTCGCACAGAAATTTTCTTTTTGAAACTTTAAACAATACCTAACAATCTTAAATACGCTTCTCAAAAAAAACTTGTTGTTGACTTCACTTCACTTCCGAGCGATCTTATTTACAAAATCGTATTTATCTTATTTATATATATATATTTCTCATTATCTACGTCGCTCTTAAGCTTTTTGGCTTAAAATTTAAGTAAAATAAATAATCCAGTATCAAAGTTTGGAAATGTGAGCCACTCGTCAATAATCCTAAATTCTTTTATGATTTGTAGTTTTGCTTTTTTAAAAATATTCCAATATCCAGCAGCGACCTGATGGACAATTGGCTAGCGTTCTGACCTTTGGTATCAGAGGCTTCAGATTCGAATCCTGGAGGTTGCATGGATGTTTGTGAGTAGTTCAGAATCCACGTTAAACTGTAGATCCCTGTCTAATTAGACTAACGTGTGCACAAATTGACCGTAGAGCGACAAACCAAACAGATCAAACCAATCGAATCCTGGCGGTAGTACACCGTAGAACGACAAATCAAACCAATATCTCGAAATCAGTAAATATCTGAAAAATGAAATGAATTAACGCATTTAAATATTCTATATTTCTTAAATAATAAAAAAAAATAAAACAAATTTTCCATTTATTTCACCAAAATGAAAAAGCCAATTTCAGAGGAACCAGAAACGGCGACCACACCCAAATCGATGGCAATCCCCCGATTCCCTTCATCGATATTAATATGCGCGAGACTCTCGCTTCTCGATTCACGACTCGCAAATCATAATCGCACATTAATCTAAACGGGGAGCCATTTGCACGATTATTAAACAAGGCGATTACCGATCGGGGCAGTCCATTATCATCGCCGCACATCCGGGTTTTCCATCCTCCTTATGTAAAGCACACGACACAGAGAAGACATATGGCGAGGATGCTCTCTCTGGCTGTCGAACACTGTCACGAGTTATGGAACAAGCAACAGGTGGGAAAGGTTTTTATGTGGTGCCCCCGTTTTTTTTTTTTTTATGTGTAATTATTTTATGGGAGCGCTTGAAGACTTTCTTTCCCCTTGAGCTCTCATGACAAGGGCTGCGATCATTAAAGATGCGATAGATGCTTTTTGATTGGGCAACTGTAAAGGGATAACAAGACTTTTGGAATGTTAAATATTTTGATGTTTAATTAATGAATCATATTTTAATAACAAATATGAGATCTTTAGTAAATCCAGTCCATGGCAAATTGTTTAAAATCTTCATCGTAATTGTTTAATCTTCAATTGTAAAGGGATAAGACCTTTGGAACGTTAAAATGATTTGATGTCTCATGAATCATATTTAAATAACAAGCATGAGACCTTTAGTAAATCCAGTCCATAATACATTTTTAATATCTTCATCGTAATTGTTTAATCTTCCATTGTAAAGGGATAAGACCTTTGAAACGTTAAATGTTTTGATGTCTCATGAATCATATTTAAATAACAAGCATGAGACCTTTAGTAAATCCAGTCCATAATACATTTTTAATATCTTCATCGTTCCCAATCAACAACAATAAATGTTATCTTCTTCATTAGAGGCCTGGTGGCCAAATGGATAGCGCTTTGGCCGTTGGTACAGAAGGCTTCAGGTTCGAATCCTGGCTGTGGTATTGATGTTTGTAAGTGGTTCGGAATCCACGTTAAACTGTAGGTCTCAGTCTGTTTAGCCCTCGTGTGCCGTGAGAGCGACAAACCAAACCAAATCTTCTTCATTGGCGCAAGTCTCATGGTGGGCCAAGACTATCTGCCTAATGGCAGATAATAAATGTTATCTGCAGTTAATAATTCTTAACCAATATTTTTTAATAAATCTTGGAATAAATGCTATAGATAATATTCATACGAGACACAAGCAAAGATTTTTAACAAGCATTTTATTTACCACAAGTATAATATTAAAATTTAGCCAATAAAACTAAATATTTGTATAACTAACGCAGCTAGAGACTTCTAAATTTCTTAGTCTTTGAATGTTTTCAAATATTCCTGTTTGATACAATCTACATGATGGTAAAAAAATATGATTCGAATCATGAAATTCTTAAGTGTGGTTTATCGCTCTACGGTCACATTTTGCATACTAGGGCTAATCCATGCCAGAATTCGTACCTGAAGGCTGTGGTACCAAAAACCAGATAGCCAACCACTTAGCCATTAGAAATTCTTATAACTTAGATTACAATTATTTTATTAAAATGCTATCTAATCGTCTAGTATAATAATTATGTCTTCCGACTATATTGTGCAATAATGTGTTATATTTCTTATGATTATAATCTACTTTGGTTATAATGGAAAAATTGGTGCATATCTTGTTTTCACATTAAAATCATAAGATTTGCACTAATTTTCGCATACAATAAACTAAAATAAACGCGAGTCAATAGAGAAAATACTAAAAAATAGTATAATTGATTATATGGATGTTTTGATATTTATTAATCTTACTTGCCTAACAAATATATGTAGATGTTTTTAAAGTTCATCATCTGAAAAGATGGCACTCCTTCTCTGTAATTAAAGTTATCCGAAGATAATTAATCTTATTTATAATATTAAAAAAATACTATTTAATATTTTCGAAGAAACGTTACGGATAACACATGCCAATCTCAATAAAAATGCGCTATTGTGATCTACAATTATGACTTAAAATATTTTTATGGATTACATCTTTATTTTTAAATTAATTATCTACCATTCAGCTAAATAATTAATATCTATAATCCTAAATAAAAGTTATTTAATAATTTCGTAGAAATATTATAGATGTCTCAATAAGAAATAAGCTATTGCTTCTTAATATTTTTAAGGAATATATTTTAATTTTTCAATTAATTATATCCCATTCTATTAAATTGATTTCAAGGCTTTATTATGATTTTTAATAAAATTAATTGTAATATTTTGCTATAAAAACCTTGTAGACATGCACGACACTAGCAAATACAATTTTGTTCCTTTAATGAGCCGAATGTCACTTTGCAGACGACCCCCCATAACCTCGATTCTGACGGCAAGCAAAACACAAAAAAGCGACTGTCGAAGACAACATGAAGAATGATTTGCCATCTCGAGAGTGCGCAATAGGCGGGATGCGCTCTTTTGTTGCGAGTAATTACATTGTCAATCGTCCCGAGGGGTGCGGCTGTCCCTATAAACAATCGTCTGCCTCCCTCCCCTCTTTTATCGTCTGTCGCGAAAAAGGGTTTGCCAGGCTTCTTCTTTCTCTCTCTTCTCTAGTGCGTCTGTCCATCCGGGTTCCGCTCTTGTGGGCAATTAGTCGTGGACTTCCCTTCACCCACCCGTCCATCCCCTTGTTTATTGCTCACCGGGATGGTTCATCGCTTGTCCGCAATTGAAAGCATTCTTTTGAGTTAATCATAATGCAGGCAAGATTGGTAAAGAAGAAGATTTGTTAGAACCACAGTAAATGATTGATAAAGGAATGAAAGGAGGAATGAATGAACAAAAAAAGGAAGAAGGTGAAAGTAGGACTTGAAAGTCTTTAGAAAATGTTTTCTTGCAAGCTTGTCTTGCTATAGAGGAAATGCTTCAACAGAGAAGATCACCTTCATGCACGTTTAACTGGGATGAGCATGATAATGAATAGATTTAGAGAACTTATTCATTACTCTGACTGAATAATTGATACGCTGTCAGCGAAAATTAAGTATTTCGTCAGAAGGTCTGATGACTGATAAATGTAAAAGCAGTAATCATAAATCAAATCAAAATCTTTTTTTTTCTTCTTCTTTTACTCATAATGAACATCACAAACGATTTGTCCTCTACAACAAATTGTCAAGATTTTTTTTTTTTTTTTTTTGAACTAAAAACGTGAACTAAATTACGAAGACATCATTTATAAAATTCTATGAGTCACCATAAAATTAAACAAGAAGATTAATTTCAAAATATTTTTTAAACTGTAAGATTTAGAGTAGCAAGAAAATCAAGAAAATAGCAAGCTTACTCAAATTTAAAACAGGAATTGAGGATTTGATTTGTCGCTCTACAATCATTTTGTGAGCATATTGGACTAATTAGACTGGTTCCTACAGTTTAAAGTGGAGTCCGAACCATTCACAAACTTCCATACCACCGCCAGGATTCGAAACAGAAGCTTGTGGTACCAAAGGCAAGAGAACTAGCCAACTGCTGCCAGCAATTAAAAAAAAAAGCTTTAATCATAAAAGCTTCATGCTTTTATAATTAAAAAATAGATATAAATATATAAGAAAACATACAGCCTGTTAAAATATCGATTTTATTATTATTTTTAAATTTTAAGTTAGTCATCCTCTTTATCTTTACTACAGTCGTAATTATTTTTATTGTATACATAGTCATGAGTTCCTTTTACCAGCACCATACCACAAATTTGCTCTGTCATTTTTTGTTGTTGTTATTGTTGTCGTGTCCCCGAAGAGTACAAGGAAATCAAATATCATGGTGCTCCCGAATAATATTGGCTATGTTGACTACCAATTCCGGAACATAAATCCTATTCCGATGATGGCCAATTAGCTAGCGCTTTGGCCTTTGGTACCATAGGCTTCAGGTTGGAATCTAGCAGTAGCCTGGATGTTTATTAGTGGTTTTGGAATCCATGTTAAACTCAAGGTCCCAGTGTAAAGTGTGCTCAAAATGACAGTAGAGTGACAAACCAAGCCAAATCTTCCGAAGGATGGTCCAGATAATGCATGGTGGCTACAATGGCTGGGCAATCAAAGATATAATAAGGAGTAAGCTCGACATCAGGGCAGTTGCCACATTTTTTGGTATTTTTAAAGCCATCAGCAGAAACTTTCGTGTTTTTTGGACATCATTTTCTATAGTATTAAGTTAAAATTTCATATTTACTTATTTTATTTCTGGAGAACTTAACGAAAATTTTTTTTTTCTAGGGGAGGGACGTTCTCAATTACCTCATGTATAATATTTATCCAGTGCTTTGAGTAATCTTTCAATACCGATGATTGATGGTGGTTTAATTATATCATCACCTGTCGGAAGAAAATAATAGCACATCCTACAACACTGATTGTTCTCACCTGGCGCACATTTAAAAGATAATAGAAGAAATCACTTCTCAAATTATTTTCCCCGGTCTTCCAAAATCTACACCGAGTATGATTTTCAAAACAATATCCGGTGAAAAACAAAGCACTTTTGCAATATCATCTCCACAGCACACAGAGAGACATCATAATTTATCACTTACCATTTAGTTTAGTATCCCTAACCGTGACTGAGCCGAGGTTAAGCAGTTCACAGATGTTCCTCCTTTATAAATCCATTCTTGGGACCTTTTTTTTTTTTCTTTTTCGATTTTCTTTGTTGGCAAGATTTGAACTAAATTGGGCAACTATCTGTGAAGAGTCAAAAAAGAACTCGAGTTTGCTGCAACTGTAACGGTAAGGGGGAAGAAGGTTGTTGGATGACTTCCGCAGATTACTTTTTTTTTTTCCTGTTATCCTGTCTTTCTTTCAAGGAAGAGAGGTACTGTATAGGCTGACCATATGTTATCGAACACGTCTTCAACGATTAATCATCGAACCGTGATCTTTTTTCTTTTTTTTTTTTTCCAACGCTGTATATCTTTACAAAAATTGTTCCAGTGTCATGTAGAACATAAAAGATTGTAATAAATAAAAGAAAGATCATAACACGGGAAGTGATCTTTTAGGACAGTGAAAAAAGATTGCACAGGTAAGCAGCGAATTGCCCACCGAGTCGAATTTGCAAACAAATGAAATAGTAGTAATGAACAGCTATTAAAAAGTATAATTTTTTCAATTGTATTTCAGGAAATATTTTTTTATGTTGGTAAATCTTCACCAATCAATCCCAATTAAAATTTCGAGGAATTTCAAAATTGACGGTCCAAACTGTTTTGACGACTGTTAAAAAGTGTTTTTATTTCAATCCGAGTATTTATATTCCAATCCGCTGTATATCTTTACAAAAATTGTTCCAGTGTCATGTAGAACATAAAAGATTGCAATAAATAAAAGACAAGATCATAACACGGATGTGATAATTTTCAATTTTATTTTCAGGAAATTTTTCTTAATTATGCTAGTAAATCTTCATCAATCAATCGCAATTTAAATTTCAAGGAATTAAAAAACTGATGGTTCAAAATATTTTGGCGACTGGATAAAAAAGTGTTTACTAGTATATTCCGATCCGCTGCATATCTTTGCAAAAAAAAAATTTCCAGTATCTTGTAAAATATAAAAGAAATAAAAGTGAAGGTCATAACACTGGAAGTGATCTTTTTAGGACAGTGATAAAAATTGCACAGGTAAGTGAGTAGAATTTGCAGGCAAAAAAAAAAAAAAAAAATAGTAATAATGAATAGATATTAAAAGTATAATTTTTCAATTATATTTTCAGAAATTAATTTAAGCTTTCTTAATTATATTGGTGAATCTTCATCATTCAATCACAATTCAAGTTTCAAGGAATTTGAATGGCATGTCCAAAAAGTTTTGACTTGGTAAAAGTGTTTTTATTCCGATCCGCTGTATATCTTTACAAAAATTGTTACAGTGTTATGTAGAACATAAAAAAAGAAATAAAAGGAAGGATCATAACACGGGAAGTGATCTTTTAGGACAGTGAAAAAGATTGCACAGGTAAGCAGAAGCGAATTGCCCATCGCGTCGAATTTGCGAGCAAAGGAAATAATAGTAGTGAACAGCTATTAAAAGCATAACTTTTCAATTATATTTCAGGAAATTAATTAAATTAAATTTAAGCTTCCTTAATTATGCTGGTAAATCTTCATTAATCAATCGCAATTCAAATTTCAAGGAATTTGAAAAACTGATGGTCCAAAATGTTTTGACGACTGGATAAAAAATGTTTACATTCCAATTTTATATAACAAAATTGAATATAAGATATCATCTCCCCTTATGCCATTGGCATGAATATGTAAATTTCAAATGCTTGTAGAAAACTTAGTTTGAATATCTGTACTATGATTCATCAAGAACCGGGCATTTCAAGAAAGGATGCAAAAACTTCTTAGATAAGTTGTCTTAAGAGCTGATAAACACAAAAAGCAAAAATGTGCGCATCCATGTTTCTGAGATAAGGTACTTAAGCTGGGAAAAAAAATAATCAAGATTCTATTCCAGGAAAGGTATGCATTTATCAATAATACAAAAATTAATTTAATTAAAAATTAATTAATTAAAAAACAATTTAATATACATTGTATCTATACTTTCATCAGGATGGATTGACATAGATCAGG
Organism: Caerostris extrusa; assembly: GCA_021605095.1. Taxonomy (NCBI): domain Eukaryota; kingdom Metazoa; phylum Arthropoda; class Arachnida; order Araneae; family Araneidae; genus Caerostris; species Caerostris extrusa. Next base: position 50,563 of record BPLR01017662.1, on the reverse strand, counting down.
GGTCTCCAAACTTTCCAGCCTCAGGGCCATACTGTTTACTCCAGTAAGTACCAAGGGCCAAAAAAAAAGTTTTAATTTTTCAGCCATTATCTATATAATCACATAAATCTCATTAGTATTTTTTTCACAAGTGGATACCCGTGGTTTCATTCGCATTAATTTAGCTTTTCCGTTCCCGAGGGATTTTCAGGATAAAAATATGTTCGATTCAGGATATATACATTCCAAACATCGATATACACACATGCGCGATACTCTTTCCTCAACATAACTACCGAGGGTAACCGCGGGAGGTTCACTAGTTTATAATGTTAGTGGGATTCATTTCAATTACTTGTTAGTTGTTAATGCTTAAGTTAAATTTTCTGCGTATTATGCTTGTCATTAAGCTTTACCTAGCAAGTCAATAAAACCGAGTTATTATCATTCTGTGTTTTCTTTTTAGCCAACTTATTACAGCAACAATAAGCTATTCGTTGTCGCGGGCCAGAATGGATGACACTGGCGGGCAGGATTTGGCCCGCGGGCCGTAGTTTGGAGACCCCTGACATAGATAAATGAAATGCAATTGTGAATTAATCATTTAGCAATATTGATTTCTTCATCTAAATTTTTTAATCAACTCCATTGAGTAAATCTAATATTAATCTTGAATATTATGTTGAATAAATAGGTTTGATATATAATACGCAATATAGTAATGGTACATAAAGAATTGCATCAAGAATTGCTGGCAAATAAAAATTCCTCTGAAAAAAAAAGAAATGGTGGTAAATTAATAATGTTTAAAAATATAATTTATGGGAAAAATTCTTAATAAAAAATGAGAAATTAAAATTGTATTATTATATAATCAGATTTGAAAAAAATTAAAGACAGTTTTATTTCACTACAAAAAATAGCAGTAAGAAAAACAGTCGATAAAAAAAAAGGAGAAATTAGTTTTTATTTTATTGTTCGAAGGTTAAATCTGGTTATCTTTGAGAAGCTTTTTAAGCAATGGAGAGATAGTAGAAAAGTTCAATATTCCTTCTGTTACTATTGCATTCGATTAAAAAATATGTAGTAAAAGAAGTTAACGTTTGAAATTTCTTCACAAACATTGATAATATAAAAAACTTTGTCAACACAGCATAACTGCAAGCATAACTTTTCTAGTTTTTTCTCCAAAATATTGTAATACTTATGATATAAAAAATAAGAAGCTACAAAAAAAAAAAAAACTTAACCTTCATGAAATAAAAAAACATTAGAGTTACTTTGTTATACTAAGTAGCAAATGCTAACAAGATGTTATCGCAAGCATTGTATTCCCTGTACAGAAATATCGAACATGGCTTTTTAAAAAATAAAATAAAGTAATAAAAAATAAAAGGATCTTTTGTTTTAAAAAATGTGATCTCCCAAAGGTAAACACGCATTCGAACATTCTTTACACCCCCCCACCAAAATCCCAAAGCACACAGTTCTAAATCGACCGAAAAGTTGATATTTCTCGCACTGACCATTTTAGTTTTTTTTTTCACCCCCCTCTCCTTTTAAATACATTTATGTAACACGGAAGGCCCTCTCAAAATTATCGAACCATTGACCATGGTGTCGGAGGTACACTGTACGATTGTGTACCTCTAGAGAGCGACGTCTTCTAACATCCCAGCAACTGACTGACTCTCGCTCTCTCTGTAGAAAAGAAACTTTTAAACTCCCTGAGGCTTTCCCAAAAGATTGGGGCAGGGTGTTAACAGATATGTTCGTCAGACAATCCGAAGTGTGTGTGGGGAGGGGAGGACGTACAGAGGGGTGTTCTGCCACCCCCCCCACCCCTCGTCTTCAATCCGCCATATGTTTGGGACAAGATAACAAAATTTCGTCTGCGGGCCAAACTCTCACGTGACAGATTAAGTCGAAATTTTTGAACGCGGCCATTTACAAAAATTTTTATCAACAATCTCAAGCTGCGTGGTGGAAAATGCGACCTGAAGTATGTAGTTGTTCGATGAGGGAGAGAGAGAAAAGAGAAAGATCGTCTGCAAAAGAGGGTGGCGGGTGACTATGGAGGTGGGGGTGGAGGAAATCCCCTTGTGTGCTCTTCAGTTAGAATAAGGGCAGCTTTAGGGTGTCACATATTATAAACGGCGGTTGCCTTTTGAATTATACACAGGAATAGGGTTGCACGATTCGGAAGAAGAGTTTTAAAAACTGGCGCCAAATTTTGCGTGAAATTAATCGGTTATTTGAAGATTAGGTAACAACATTAGCTTCTCTTTTCTTTATATATAGATTATTTTTTATTTTGTTTTTTTTTTTACTTCATTTATAATTAATGCGTGCAAAAAAGTGTTAAGTATTTAGAACGCCATATTACTGTTTCATATAGTTATTATATTATTGAATTCCTGTATTAGAAAATAATATGATGGAAATTGAAGACAAATTTAAACTATTTCCTACATTATTAAATACTTTAATAGCGAACAATTTATACATTTTAAAAAATCGTGAGAGGAAAAGGGATTAAAAATTTATAATGGTCTGGACCAATATACAGGTTAACCATATAATTTAGAATTTAATGTAAGAACAAAACACAACAGCAATCTCAAAAAATAATTTAAATTAATAAATAAAAATAAAAGCTATACAATTCCAAAAGATTTTCTTTCTTGAAAAATCTCATTTTCATTTTGAAATAAAATTGTCTTTGCTTTCACCAGGCGATCTTTCAGAACAATTTTACTTTAATTTTTTTTACTAAATTATTTAATAATTACTTAATTATTTTGTAAATAAATATTATATATAAAAAAAAAATCCAGAAAGTTATTCCACGAAAAAGTTCGTGAAGGAAATGCTAACAAAACTGAAAGTGACCAAGGACACGAAAACAACGCTCCTCAAAACGATACTCATGTGTTTTACGGGTAAAAAAATAGAAGAAGCTTATTTAATAGCTTATATTTACAAGTGAAATCAATTTATATTATTATGTCCAAAATGTGTTTTGTTTAAAACATTTGTTTTAAGTTGAAATAATCAATTATAATAATCTAAATAATTGAAATCATATAATAATTAAAATAAACAATTATAATTTTAAATTATATCAAGTTTATTTAAATCATAGCATAAAAGTACTTTTTATTAAAAGTATAAAAATTAACATAAATAATATAAATAATATTATTAAAAGTACTTATAAAAAAAGAAGTTCATAAAGTACTTTTTTTTTTTAACAGAAATGCTTCTATGAGTATCATTCTAAAAGGCATTTTTAATTTAATGTTATAATAAATAATTTAATTTCTTGTTATAATTTATATTTATAATTTAATTTAATCAAAATTATCGAACCATTGACCATTCTTTTTCGGTGTCGGAGGTACACTGTACGACTGTGTACCCCCCAGAGAGCGACATCCCACATCTTTTTTTATTTATAATTTAATTACATTTTTTTTAATAATCTTATAATAAATGTTCAAATAATGGTTATGCATATGTTAACAATAAACATAAAAAAAAAATAAATAAATAAATAAAATAAAAATTAAAAAAAATTATCTAAACAATTTAAAATAAAAGTCTAAAAAATTTAACAATTTAAAAATTTAAACAATTTTTTTCTAAATAAATGGAATAAATATTTTACCTAAAATAATAATTAATAATAATATATGGATAATTAAGAATAGATTCTTAAAAAACAAACCTACGATGATAACAAAAACCTTCAACTTTAAAAACTCCAAAAGAGCTTTATTAGAATTATTTAAACATATTTAAACAAGTAAAGACACATTGAAAAAAGGCGATTTTATTTCAGTTATGGCAACCATTTCGACGTAAATCTCGCCAAAAGGTAGCAGCCTGCAAATAAGGCACGGCGGCCTGCGAAAGACGTGTTGTTCCCACGAGCGACATTCCAAAAAGGATATTCCGACATTCAGATTTATTGATAGACAGACTCCCCCCTTTCCCCACTTCCCTAAATGGTTCTTCCAAATCGAATACCTAAACTCAACTCCCCTCCCTCCCCCATCTCCTAAAAACGTGCCCCTCACAAAATGAAGTGAAGAGGGGTATGTTCAGAGGAACGTGAGAAATTTTACAGTAGATCCATATATTAAGAAATTCGGAAAATCTGTCGTAATGCCAGTTGATACAATTAGAATATAATTTTTTTTTTTTTTTTGCTTTTACTTTATTATTTAACTTCAGCATTTTTTTTTTTTTTTTTTTAATTTTTAAAAGTGTATTAAAAATGTTTTTATAACACTTTTTAATGTGTAAAATTAAGTATGCATTACAATGAATTTAGAATCATCCGAGATTTTATGACTCAATATAAAAAAAAAAAATAAATAAATAAGTATTTGCATTTAAACTTTATGCTGCTGTTAATAAATAAATTGTGATTTTTAAAAATTCTAAAATATTGCCTTTTTTGAATAGAAAATATTAATAACATGTTTCTCTTCAGTATCAGAAATTGCTATTTAAATTTAATAGTTTGATAAATCTTTTCTACAAAAAAAAAAAAAAAAAAAAGATGTCAATTTTTAAGATTTTCGTTAAGTATGAGTGATTTAAGGCTGAGTTAAAAAAAAAACATTTATTCAAAAATAAATAATATAAAATAATATTTTAGACTCATAAAAAAAGTACTGAAAAAATCGAATCTTTATTAAATAAAAATTAGTTAATCCAAATGTTAGTTAAACACAAAATTAGTTAATGCAAATATTAGTTCAACACAAAATTAATTGTTGTCGTATCCCCAAAGAGTACAAGAAAAATCAAATATCGTGGTGCTCCTGAATAATATTGACTATTTGTTACATACAAAATTAGTTAAATATAAAACTGATTTAATCCAAAATATTATTTAAATACAAAATTGGTTTAATTCACATATCATTTAAATACAAAATTAGTTAATAGAAATATTAATTAAACGAAGATTAAAATTAAAAGGGCATAATTTTTAGCATTTCTGCCAACAGAAAATATTGTGCATTTTCAACAAATTTAATGAAGTAATGTATTTTTTTTTTAAATCTATAATTTGATTTTATCAGTAGAAAAAATTAAACACAATCTTCTTTAAGAATGCTTCCTTAGACATTCCCGAAAAATTCCTTAATATTTTTTTTAAGAACACGTTGCTCAATAAGAATATGCTAGTTACAATGATCTTAATAAACTTCTTTTAAAAGAATTCATTCATTATTGATATTTGTAAGAATTAATAATTTAAACACAATTTAATCCTCTTTGGTGCAACATTGCAGTTAAAAGTCGATCTTCCTTGAATCTTGAATTTCTTTCTATGCCAAAAAAAAACTCAGCAACCATTGAAGGTCAAAAAAAAAAGCTCAATAAAAACCCAACAACGGATCAGATTGCTATTTACGTAACAAACTAAATGAAAAAAAAAAAAATAATTTGTCCAGAGTCCAGCAAGAAGACCAGATGGACCGGGGTCAGCCAAACGAGAAACTCAACGAAAGTGATGGATAACCCCAATACCATCCACCGAAATGGAGGGAAAGCAATCAAAAACAATCACTTCTCCCTTCTCAGACCACCCAACAACAACATTCTTTTAATGCTTCTTTTTTTTCGCTCATTAAACACCGGGGCGAAAACTTTCCAAGATACAGCCCTTAGCTTGACGACCAGATCTTCTTTTTTTTTTTTCCTTTTCAAGCCCCAAGTAGTACCTTGAGAGCCCCCGACCCTACCGAAAACGGAAGTCATCTTGAAACCCAGAAGTCTTGGTCAGTTGAGAGTGGTGGCGTCGGGCATCTTGCCAGTGGCCATTTTCTGAAAGGACGGTCCACGGATTCTCGCCAGGGTCGGTCCACTGGACTGCCCCTTAATGGACTTCTTGATGAGTCCGCTGACGTATTTATTTACGAGCCACAAAGGGGTTGCACCCGGTGCATTTCTTGATGGCGTAGTAGGGAGGGGGAAGCGTCCAGAGGGTGCAGGAAGGTCTAAGTAGGGTGTTTGTCACCCCTTTTTTGTTCGGATTCATGATCTGTGGAGGGTTTGTCATTTGTAACTGAAAGGGTGGAAGCAAGCTCGGATGGGTAATTTAATTAAGCCATATATTTCTCGGATAGTTCATGTCCCAAGTTGTGTCTCCATAATAACATGGATGCATTTCGAACATCTTATAAATGAATAAAAGAATTATAACTCATGTTGCAAATTGTATAAAATTTAACAATGCATTTATAACAATAACGGAAATGATTTGTTCTTTTAACGACTAGAATAATTATATTTCTTTTCATTTCAATACTCTTTATATATTTCTTTTTACAGTTAATAAAATTTTAGATTAGATATTTTAATTGAAAAAAAAATTATTTATGATTTAAAATTGTAAAATTTCATGTCATTTGCAAACAATAATAAATTATAAACATTTCAAGTTATTTATTTAGTTCTTATGCATTTACTAAGTCGATGTATAGTCAGATATTCATTCGCTAATAATTATTGAAAACATTTTTCTCAATTATTATTACTATTAAATATGGTCAATATATTGTTTCCATCATATTTAAAAATAATTTTTGCGTAATAAAAATATTAATTATGATTCCTTCTAAGATTAAAACTAAATACCAAATTACAGAACTAAATGTCGACAAAAAACAGCTACTACTCTCAAAAGATTAAGGATGAAGTGTGGCAATTGCCCTGATATCGAGTTGTACTCCTCATCTTTCATCCTGATTTAATAATAAAAGCCATTTATTGTTACCATCCCTCGGAATTTATAATCAACTGGCAATAACATAGCCAACATTATTCAGGAGCAACTAAATTATTTTGGCTATCTTCAGGGGATGAACAACAACAAACCTATTATCCTATTTATGTATACCACGAATAATCCACAAGGTAGTGATGAAGGGAGCACACTTTTAGGCTAACTGTACTTACATTTGTGTATATATGGGAGAAAAGCTAGAAAACTCCAACCAGGCAGTTTCACTTTCGATACAAGAGGTTTTTACAAAACAGTTAAATCACCAGGTCGGTAAAAATTGCAACAGATCGCCGGTCATCATTCAACCAGGATTCGAACCTAAGTTCTTCTGCGGCTGCTTTTTTTGTATTTATTATTTTATTTTTAATGATCGTAGAGCATGTAACGAATATTATACTGTCCGTGCATTACATGCATTACTTTGGGCTAACTGTCCTACATTTGTATGTCACAGTAACTGGGTGCAGCCAATCTATAAAACTCCATAACAGTTTCACTGTTGATACGAGAAGTTTATATAAAAAGTTTAAATTTTAAATCTAATTATTGTAAGAGACTGCAGTTGATTCAACAGTGATTTGAATCTAAATTCTTCTGCACGCTAATTTTTTAAATTTTCCTTTTATTTTAATACGCGAAGTATAACGACTATTATACACGAGCTTTTGTCTTAACATGCGTGATAGATATCTACAAAAACAGGTATTCTCAAAAACAAATTCAAACACAGTCGCAAAAATAAAAACATTGAAAAAAAGAAATGGACATTTTTATTACTACTCCCGAATCACGTGACACAACAAACAGTAGCACAAAAAAAAAACACACAAAGTGAGATAAAAGTATCCAACACGAGCAAGCACCGCTAATACCAGCATCACGTGATCCGTGACGTCACGCAAAGGTATCCGTCGCCGGTGTCGTATTCTCCACGTTATTTGTCACGCGGGCGACGAGCGTAGGGGGGTACGGGGAGGGATATCCATTCCGAGATAAAAAAGGAAAAGTAATGCTATGTTCTTTTCACACAACTTACCTTATCTGCTTCCCCAATGACAGATATGGCATGCCGCGCACACTTCGGAGATTTAGAATACCGGTTTGTTTGATAAGGATCGCTGCTGTGGCTTTGGGCTGTTAATACCATTTGTGTTTCCGGAGTTCGCTTGCGTTATTTTTACGATGTTGGCACAATAGAAGAGAATTTCGGTTTCCGATTTTGGAATGCCTCTTTCTTTGTTTCTCCTTTTATAAATGCTTATTATGTAGGTGCATGCGTGCACCCTACATAATTTGTCTAAAGGGGGAGGGGGGATGAACAAAATATATAGTAACCGTTTATGAAAAGTCAATAGGTCATACTAAATATAATACTAGAAAAGGTATCTGAAGTCGAAATTCCATATATTGTTTTTATTAATATTTTTTGCATTACACTAATTTGGTTCAAATACATGAAAAAAGAACATTTAAATTAACTATTACAAAGAAAAATTTTAATTTAAAAAATTACATAAACAAATTATAAATTAAAATTAAATGTTCCTCTTTTTGCTGGCTCATCGATTACATGGTTTATGTTTTTTTTTCTTTTTATTGCAAAAGCATTTCTCGAGCTTACTGCTCATCGTGTCTTTGATTGCCGAGCTGTTCTAGCCGCCATGCATTGCCTGGATCATCCCTCGGAAGAAGGATTTATACTACTCCGAGATGGCAAATCAGTATAGCCAATGTTGTTCGGAAGCACCACGATATTTGATTTTCTTGTACTCTTCAGGGGATACGACAACAACAAAAACACTTGATTTGACATCATCGGATCCCGTGCATCATAGATGCATGAGATTGGTGCATAAAGATAGAATACAAAACAGTAACTCATAACAACAATAATTACATCAAAACTGTGTTTATAAAATTTAAAAAAAGTCGCTGGATGCCAATTGCATCAATTCACTAGCTCGAATCTGGTGTATTAGTTTTCCTCATTTAATGAAGAAAACAGCATCAAATGATCTGTTATATTTACTAATGCTGTGTGTGTAGATGTTTGTTACATATACCAATGCTGTGTAAATGTTTAGCAAGATAATCATGTACAGTCTCCAGGTGGAAAATCAGCTACTGCTATGGATCTAGGGGTGTCTGGGATTTTACAAATCGAATCCATTCACTTCTTTTTTTCTTAACATGGTTTATGATAACTTTAACATTTTGATGAATATTTAATAAAACTAAACAGGGAAAAGCTGGAACACTACAGCAAATTCAGCCGCGATGATAAAATTAACACTGATTAAAAAAAAAACACTGATTCATTAAAAAGATTAAATATTTAACAAATAATAATTCTGCCTGACTGGAAAGTGAACCATAAAGTTTTAAACACGTCCTCAAATTTCATTTATGAGTTTGTGGGGGCGGCCTCAAATAATCCTGTGTGAGCCAATAAAACATTTGTTTTTTTTACTTAATTTTCTAGATTTTGTAGGAGGAAATAAAATGTCACTGTGTATATTTGGTAGATTTGAATGATTTAAATTTAATTAAACTGGCATAAGCATTCGTGATAAGTAATTACAATGACATTGTAATTAAGATCAATTTGTTGATAAGAAACATTTTTATTCGTAAATAGTCTACAAATTTGAAAAAAATCGATACAGAAATATCGATTCAAAAAGTTGATCATGAAAATCAGAAAATGAGTTTATTGGAAACATAAAAAGAACATTTATGAATTACACTAAATTTTATTATAAAAGTAGTTAATTTCAATAATTTAATAAATAAAAGTTAAATAATTAAATTTAAAACCAACATTAGGAAAAACAAATATCAAGCAATATAATAGTAATGATACACTGATCATAAAATATTTATGTGATAGAAATGTTTAAAAATAAAACTCAGAGATGCTTTTTTCTTGAGTAAAAAACAAAAAACATCTACAGCATTAGTCACTGAATATTAATTGTATTCATCCTCAAAAAACATGTCGAGCGGATGAACACACAACAGCAATTCCGGCGACATCTAATAATACCACTAGGTGACAAGGTCACTTTTTTTTGCACAATCTGTTACCATTAAGTCGCCCACACTTCTCTTACTTTTATGCTACCACTATGAATGATAAGGCACTTGTCTTTCGTCAACCCCATCAAAGCCTGATACCTCCCAGAGGAACGTGCACTGCATATCAAACCAATGAAAACCATTAGGATAAAAACACACAATAAAAGTTGCGAGGTAAAGAAAAAGAAAGAAAAAAAAGTTGCCACTGATGTAAAAAGGTAGTGCGTGGGCAGAAGAGTGGACGAGACCCATTTCATGATCAAAAGAATTTTGTCGGAAACACCCTGTCCAGATTTATGGCAGGTAGCGAGGTGGAGGTTCCAACCTGTTGGCAAGAGGGAAGTCGGAAGACCCCCAAGAGTTGCTGCCTGATGGTTCGTGTGCGTTTCCTTGTGCGGATATTTTTATACCCATTAGTGCATGCCACGAGATCTATAAAAAGGTCGGTAAACAAATAAAAGTGGAAGTTGAACTTCTGGTACTGGCTGATGGCATGCAGGAAAAACTGAAAGATACATTTGTGCCGTGTGTGTCTCCAGATTTAAAAAAAAAAAAATTAATCATAATTTCTGCAATGAGTATAAGCAGGATATTACAAACATGTACTTATTATCTTTTAATGGTTTTTTAAAATCTTTTATTAGGTTTTAAAATTGGTGAAAACTGAAATTACTTTATTACTTATTTTTACTATTATTCAATTCCTTGTATTAGCTCACACTTTCCCCATATATATCTTGTTCAAATTTTCAATCGTTAATAAATATACTTTTTATTCATCCACTCACGTTCAAATACATTTTTTTTTTTTTTTTTTTTTTGAACTCGTAGTGGATGACACTGGATGTTAATAGAGTTTTTTCTCATATTAATTCATTCATTAAATTAAATTAATTAAATATATTTAATTAATTAATTTTTTTTTTTTTTAGATTTAAGTTGCATATATCTACCAAAAGATGGCGCCAGATAAACTTAAAAAAAAAAAAATAATGAAAATTATTTATAAAGGACTTTCTGCAATATAGTGAAACAAAAGGAGGAATTGACTTTAAAAATTATTTTGTATATTACTTGTTTTTAAACTGGAATTATTTATTTTTCTATTATCGATCCGAAAAAAGCTTTCATTCGCGAAATTAATCATAAAAAAAAAAAAAAAAAAAAAAAAAATTAATCAGATGGATACGATATACAAGTTATCCATAAAATTTAGAATTTAATCTAAAAACAAAACGCATAACAGCAATCTTAAAAAAAAAAAAAATGACTTTAAATGATGTCTTAAAATGATTATCTTTCCAACAATTTCAAGCTATTCAGAAATAATAATTTGCAATTCAAAATAATAATAATAAAAACACTGAAATTTTAGTACGGACAATGAACATAACCCTTATTTCTAAACGATATATAAACGATATATATATATATATATATATATAATAAGAATGGCCAACAAGTAAAAATAAATTAAAATCAGTGAAATGATTGGTTAAACAATTGACACAAATGCCAATTTTGGCTTTGTTTTGTCAGTAAATGAGAAAGTAATGAAATAATTCATCAAAATAACAAAACCAATAAAATAAAACTCGGTAAGATCATACACAATTTTTTGTATTTTACCTGTACGTTTCGACATACAGGTAAAAAATAACCGACTAAACTAAAGTTTAAAATTTTAAAATAAGAACAAAACGGCGTAGCAGCCAACTTAAAAAATAAATAAAACTATAGAATTCTAAACGATGTTCTTTTCTTAAAAAATCTTATTTGAAATAAAATTGTTTGCTTTCATGTGACGATTTTTAAAACAATTTTACAGTATTTAATTATATAATTATTAGCTCGTGAAAGAAATTAAAAAAAAAAAAAAAAAAAAAATGAAAGTAGTCAAAGGCACGAAAAACCTTGTTCCCCTAAGCAATATCCATAACTTTATGGGTAATAAAACAGTTTTATTGTACTTAATTATATAATAACTCGTGAAAGAAATTAAAATAATAAAAGATCATGAATGAAATTAAAATAATAAAATCTCGTGAAAGAAATTAAAATAGTAAAAGGTCGTGAAAGAAAATAAAATAATAAAAGTTAGTGAAAGAAAATAAAATAATAAAAGTTAGTGAAAGAAAATAAAATAATAAAAGTTAGTGAAATAAAAAAAAAAATAAAAGTTAGTGAAAAAAATTTAAAGTGGCCAAAGAAACGAGAAACCTAGTTCCCCAAAACAATATCCATAATTTTATGGGTAATAAAACACTACTTAATTATATAATTATTAGCTCGTGAAGGAAATTAAAATAATAAAAGCTCGTGAAAGAAATTAAAATAATAAAAATCGTGAAAGAAATTAAAATAATAAAAGCTCTTGAAAGAAATTTAAAAAAAAAACTGAAAGTGGTCAAAACATTAAAAAATTCCTGCTCCCCAAAACAATATCCACAATTTTATGGGTAATAAAACAGTTTTACAGTACTTAATTATATAATTATTAGCTCCTGAAAGAAATTAAAATAATAAAAGCCCGCGAAAGAAATTTAAAAAAATTAAAAATGTTCAAAGACACGAAAAAACCCCGCTCCCAAAACAATACCCATAATTTCAAGGGTAAAAAACAAAACAAATAAAGCAGTGTGCAACACTTACCATGAGCGACCCATCCATGGTGACAGGAATTGCAGGAACGGATGTTGGGCTTGCTGGGGGTGAATCCTTCACATGTGCAGTTAGGCGCCGTACAGCGAATGGACTGCAAGAAACGCATTGCAATTAGCTGCAGTGAAAGACAAGAAAATAATGTCTCATAAGACAGCATTCCGCACCAAACACTAATTAGTAAAAAATTACACTTATATGATTAATTTCTTTTTGTTCTTTTATTGCTTTGTAACTAATTAATTTATCATATAATTGTAATTTTACAAGAAGAAAACATATATACATATATAATAGAATAAGAATAGAAAAGGAACTAAATAAGAACAGTTTGAAATGTGTTTTTTTTTTTTTGTTCTTTAAGTGTTCGTATTTTTAAATATTTTGTTGTGTTCCCAATTCTTATTTGAAATTCGTTCAAGTAAGAATTCAAATTATCAGAATTCTATTATTTCCAATAAGAATTCAAATGATCAGAATTCAACTGTTTCAAATAAGATTAATTTCTAATTATTACCGTCACTATTATGTTACAAACATTATTTTTTAAATCAAAAATTTTTTTTTTTTTAACATTTTTTTTTTTTAATTTTTTGTTTACTTACATTTCACTCTAGTTGTTGTTGTTGGTATCATAATTTAGATATCGATTGATATTTTAATTTGTTGTTGTCACTAATTCCCCTGGTAACCGGAAAATCTACACCAGGTCCAAATGACCGACTGAATCATGGCTAAAGGTATAATATGCAGCCTCACTTTGGCGAGGAACCACGAGGGCTGAAGATTGATTGAACCCCAAGACAACGCTCTACGATCATATTAGACAGGGATCTACAGCTTCAAGTGGATTTCGAACCACTACAAACATCCATGGCACATCCCGGACTCGAACCCGAAACCTGTGGTAAACCGAACGTCAATGTTTTAATTTAAAAATAAATTATTGATTACAAAAAAAAAAAAAAAAAAAAAATTAAGTTGCTATGCTGTTTTAGAAGGTTAAAACTGATAACTGCTATCTTTCAAATCTTCTCTATCATATTTCTATTTAAAAAAAAAAAACTTTTTGACCGGATGTGATGTAATTTATGCGCTCTTTTTGTAAAAATAAAGGAAACTAATAGGGTTAGTTGAGCGCAACTACTTCCTTTGGAAATTTGTAGATCCAATTTCCATCCTAATTACTTACTAAACACCACTGAACCAAAAGCAAAATAAAAATAAACAAAAAAAAAAAAAAATCGTTCACCAAAAAACGATCATAATAGACGGAAACTACGGATTAAAGTGGATTCTTGAGCCACTGAACCACTGGGTATTCGATCCACCGGGATTCGAACCTGAAACCTGTGGCATCGAGTGCTAGACACTCCGTCATTCAGGCTTCATAGTTGTTGTTGGTATCATGAATTAGATTTCGAATGATGTTACAATTATAATTAATTATTCATTGCAAAATTTCATTTTGCTATGATGCTTGTGAAGGTTAAAATTGATAACTTCTGTCTTTCAAATCTTCTCTATAATATATCTAAAAAAAATACCACTTTGGCCGGATATGATATAATTTATGCATTCTCTTGTAAAATAAAGGAAACTAATAGGATTAAGGGGGCCTGAATGGCCGATTGACTAGGGTTCTGGCGCCACCACAGGTTTCGGTACGAATTCCGACTGTGCCATGGATTTTGAAGTGGTTCTGAATCCACTTTAAACCATAGGTTCCGGTCTAATAAGATCGTAGAGCGTTGTGAGGGCAGTGTTACTCATGTCAGTAAGCATATCTTCAAGTTACACGCATCCCCTGGGTAGTGCTAAGTGAGTAATGCCGGTGCAGCCCTTGCTTATGGCATAAAGATAACTGTCTCTGTATTGCCAACTGCATTAGAACAACTACAACATTTTGACTATAGTTATTGTTGGTATCATTATTTGGATTTCGATTTATGTTATAATTTACAAATAAATTATTAATTACAATAATAAATCATGTTTGATATGCTGTTTTTAAAGGGTAAAATTGATAACTCCTGTCTTTCAAATCTTCTCTATAATATTTTTATATATGGGGCCTGAAGGGACAAGTGGCTAGCTCTCTGGCGCTCGGTACCCCAGGTTTGAGTCCCGGCGGTGTCATGGATGTTTGTAGTGGTTCGGAATCTACTTTAAACCGTAGGTCCCTGTCTAATATGAACGTAGAGCATCGCGGGGGTATTGTTACTCCGCGTCCGTAGCATATCTTCAAGCTGCACACTCTGTAACGTCGGTAAGGCCTTGCTTATGGCATAAAGATTAACAATCAAAGAAGATTAAAAAAAATTTCTAAAAAAAAAACCCACTTTGACCGGATGTGATGTAATTTATGCACTCTTTTTGTAAAAATAAAGGAAACTAATAGGGTTAGTTGAGCGCAACTACTTCCTTTGGAAATTTGTAGATCCAATTTCCATCCTAATTACTTACTAAATACCACTCAATCAAAAAATAAAATAAAATACGAAAAATCCTCCACCAAAAAAAGGCAGCGAGCGCTATAAACTTTTTGAAGTTGTCAATCCTAATTAAGCGAAGCGTGAGGCAAAAATGAATCCTATTGATCACATCCTACACATGTTTGCAAGCTATTAAAATTCCTGCAGTAACAGCGGTGCTTCCGTTTCTGCAGGCAGGATCACGGCTGTCGTAAAGGATCACAAAAGGGTTAATTGCTTTCAGGAATAAGGATTTCAGGACGTTATAAGGTAAAAAAAAAAAAATATATAAAAAATCACTTTTGAAAATGAGACTGTTCTTAATTAACTTCTCAAGGATATCTAATGAGTCTCATATGCCATATGTTAGGTGTTGGTAACAAAAGGAAGTTGAGATTTATGTTTGTAAAAGAAATCATATATCGCAATATATGATATATAGACACTCTTAATAAATATCCATGTAGTCAACGACGTTTTTGCAATAACTCATTAAGTATCGGAACAAAAAATGAAGTAGTCAATTAAGTTAATTTATCACCGCTGTGCTGAATATTGTGAAAATATCAAGTATGTTATTAATACAAAAGCATTGGTTTTTAGTTTGTTTTGACTTAATTGTGAAGACTTCATCTAATAGAATTATTCAGCAAGCATAAAATATTTTACAACTTGATTCTTTTCGTATATTCTTTATATATATATTCTTGATTCTTGTCAAGAATTTTATACGAAATTTCATTAAATAACAAAACATTGTCCTGTTAATTACAATAAAGGAATTATTACTCAATTGCTTATGTCAAGATGGGGATTTAACAAAGAACTTCAACAAATTGAAAGTTTCACCTAGAATACGAAATTTTAAATAGTATTTTTAAGGAACGCTAAACTGAGATGAGTGGTCTAATAACCAATTGGCTAGAGCTCTGGCCTTTGGCTCGAATCCTGGCTGTGGCATGGAAACTTGTGAGTGGTTCGGAATCCACAGTCCTGGTCTAATTAGCCTAAAGTGTGCACAAAAGGACCATAGAGCGAAAAACCAAATCTAAATTCAGATTTTAAAAAGTGGTTAAAATTTGGGTTCATTTTTTCGGGAGATTAATTCAGTTTTTAATATTTTTTCAACAAGGGCTAAATAATTAAAAAAAATGCATTAACGTTATTGGCGGAAAGACTCAGATTCGAAGAATTTGGTATTCTCTTTTCATATGTCAAATCTAGAACATCTTCTCACCTTTTGAATCTTTTCAGATATTCTCAGTAAATTTTCAGTAGATTTGTATCGATGTCATGTTAAATCTCAGTACATTTGTATCATGACATCGATACAAATCTACGAGTTACAACCTGCTTTCTGTACTTTTTCCCAACATTTGACCCATGCTCAATTGTTTATTTTTCACATCATGATATTTTAATTAACAATTTATAGTATTCTCTTTTTTCGAATGTCAAATCTAGAACATCTTCTCACCTTTTGAATCTTTCAGATATTCTCAGTAAATTTTCAGTAGATTTGTATCGATGTCATGTTAAATCTCAGTACATTTGTATCATGACATCGATACAAATCTACGAGTTACAACCTGCTTTCTGTACTTTTTCCCAACATTTGACCCATGCTCAATTGTTTATTTTTTCACATCATGATATTTTAATTAACAATTTATAGTATTCTCTTTTTTTCGAATGTCAAATCTAGAACATCTTCTCACCTTTTGAATCTTTCAGATATTCTCAGTAAATTTTCAGTAGATTTGTATCGATGTCATGTTAAATCTCAGTACATGACATCGATACAAATCTACGAGTTACAACCTGCTTTCTGTACTTTTTCCCAACATTTGACCCATGCTCAATTGTTTATTTTTCACATCATGATATTTTAATTAACAATTTATAGTATTCTCTTTTATCAGATGTCTAATCTAGAACATCTTCCCATAGTTGTTTTTTGTGGAATCTTTCAGATATTCTCAGTAAATGACATCGATACAAATTTACGAGTTAAAATCCGCTTTCTGTACTTTTACCCACTCTTTGACCCACGCTCAATTGTTTACTTTTTATATCATGATAATTTAATTAATAATTTAGCTACAAGCACCATCGTTGATAAAAAAAGCTACAAGCACCTTCTTGACCTACATGTAACACAATATGGTAAAAAATTGCCACACAGACATGGCCTTGTCAAAAATGGATGAGATCTTCCTCACGAAAAACAACAAGTCCACCCCCTTTCTGGAGCTTAGAAAATACAAAATGGAATTCTCGTAGGATGAACTGCCAGACATTTCTTCAACACTTCTCGTGGAATCTAGAACATCTTCTCAACTTTTTGAATCTTTCAGATATTCTCAGTAAATGACATCGATACAAATTTACGAGTTAAAATCCGCTTTCTGTACTTTTACCCACTCTTGACCCACGCTCAATTGTTTACTTTTTTATATCATGATAATTTAATTAATCATTTAGCTACAAGCACCATCGTTGATAAAAAAGCTACAAGCACCTTCTTGACCTACATGTAACACAATATGGTAAAAAAATTGCCACACAGACATGGCCTTGTCAAAAATGGATGAGATCTTTCCTCACGAAAAACAACAAGTCCACCCCTTTCTGGAGCTTAGAAAATACAAATGGAATTCTCGTAGGATGAACTAGACATTTCTTCAACACTTCTCGTGGAATCTAGAACATCTTCTCAACTTTTGAATCTTTCAGATATTCTCAGTAAATACAATCATGACATCGATACAAATTTACGAGTTAAAATCCGCTTTCTGTACTTTTTACCCACTCTTTGACCCACGCTCAATTGTTTACTTTTTCATATCATGATAATTTAATTAATAATTTATAGTATTCCCTTTATCAGATGTCACGCCTAGAACATCATCTCACCTTTTGAATCTCAGATATTTTCAGCACATACAGTACTGCTCAGTACTCAGTACTGCTTTTCTGTACTTTTTCCACACTTTGACCCATGTTGAATTATTTACTTCTTTATATCATGATAATTTAATTAATCACCTAGCATAGAGCTACAAGCATCATCTTGACCTACATGTAACACAATATGGTAAAAAAATTCCCACAGACATGCCCTTGTCAAAAATGGATGAGATCTTCCTCACGAAAAACAAGTCCACCCTTTCGGGAGACAATAAAAAATGGAATTCTCGTAGCAGCACACCCCTTCCAGCAGTTTCCAGAAATTCAATCTTTTCCATGGCCACGGGTCATAACGATGGAAGCTTCTTGACCACGTTATTTCAACGAGGAGGTCTCAGCTGCTGTGCATAACGGGGCCTGTTACTTTTTTTTTTTTTCTCTCCCCCACCCCCACTGATTTCTGGAGGGGGAAGGGGAAGTTCCAGGATGTAGAGCGAGGGACATAAAGGGTAAGGATCGTCGTTAGCGGCTAAGAGAAAAGACCGCCGGACAAGCTTCCGAAGGGGGTTGCAGGAATTGTCGTTTGGACAAAAGATCGCCAAGATACTTGGCCATAAAGCTACATATTATTTATTGATCATACCATGAAGAGAGATTCGAGATACTAGGAGAATTTATGTTGCACAATATTCTACGTTAGGTACAAATTGTGTTTAATAAATCAAATGATAAGGAGTCCGATTCTCATCTCCAAATGAGTACATGCAACTCATTTTTGTGCATTGAATTTGATACTTTTGCAACATTCTCAACCATTCATGGCAGCCTGATGGCCAATTGGCCAGCGCTCTGGCTGATGCCACAATCTTTCAAAGTTCGAATCCTGGCGGTGGGCATGGATGTTTATTAGTGGTTCGAAATTCACGTTAAACTGTAGGTGCCGGTATAATTAGCCTGAAATGTGCACAAAATGACCGTAGAGCAACAAACCAAACCAGCATTTCATGGCTGCCTGATGGCCAATTGGCTAGCGCTCTGATCTTTGGTACCACAGGTTTGGTTTGAATTCTGGCATTGGCATAGATGTTTGTGAGTGGTTCGGAATTCACGTTAAACTGTAGGTGCCGGTCTAATTAACCTGAAATGTGCACAAAATGACCGTAGAGCAACAAACCAAACCAGCATTTCATGGCTGCCTGATGGCCAATTGGCTAGCGCTCTGATCTTTGGTACCACAGGTTTGGTTTGAATTCTAATTCAATGTTTGTGAGTGGTTCGGAATGTTAAACTGTAAGTCCCCGGTCTTTAGTCTGAAGTGTGCACAAAATGACCGTGAGCTACAAACCTAATCTCAACATTTCATGAACTTTATGATCTAAAATAAGCATCCTATTATACAAAATAATAATAATAAAGATGTGGGAGTATGAGGAGAAGAAGGTACTCATATTTTCATGCTACATATATGAAAAAAAAAATTTAAACTTATTATAAACAAATATATATGCAATAATAATTAATTAGCATACAATTGTAGAGTATTAACCACAAAATACTCTAATTATTGGAGAATTATATTTATTATTAGTGCCATTACTATATTATAGTACTATTTTTCTTTCATATAAAATTATCTATACTTGACATATAAACGGAAACTAGCTGATTCATTAACATCTTCCACAAATTAAAAGCACTTATTAATATTATTATTGTTTTGTATAATAGGATCCTTTTAACTCTATAGATCATAAAAGTTCATGAAATGTTGAGAATGATGCAAAAGTTTCAAATTCAAAGTGGAAAAATTAGCTACACGTAAAAGCACTATGCTACATGTAAAGCAATGTATCAGCACTATGCAGTATCATAATTATGTAGCATACACTACGGTATGCTACATAATTAATGCAAGTACATATCATTACCAACAAATCACTATTATTATTTTATTAATACGATTACCATTCATGATTTTATTTCTAATATATGAAGCTCAATTTATATCTTGAGGATATCACGCATGTTTAATGCGATTTCATTTGTGGTTTGAATGTAGTTGTTGCTTTGAAAAGCCATTACAGTTATGATTATGACATAGCGTCTGGCATTGGCTATGACTGATTAGATGCATAAGTCGCATTGTCCTAGAAAGCGTCCTTCAACCACTACAGTTAATCGCGTTGACACACCACAGTTGCATATCTTCAATAAAATTATCAGTCAGTTCATGGACATGTGTACAAAATTGGTTGCAAAAATTTGTAAAAAAATTCTGATGACTGAGTTCAATATCAGTTTCTATCATATCAGGGATGGGCAAACTTTTTCGGTCGCGGACCAAAAAGCGAAAGAAAAAAAAAGTTTGGAGGGCCAAGATAAATTTTCTAAAATTTTAAAAACAACATACAAGTATTACAATTTAAATATGAGATGAATGAATATGCGATTTCATTAATAATATAAAAATATTTCCAGGTCCATTCATCATTAAAAGCACGGCACTCTGAATCAACTTTACGTTTTTTAGTAGCCCTTTTGGGGTTGAAATATTTCACGAATAACCCAAACAAGCACTAGCTACGCTATACTTTTAATATTTTCACCACTATTCACAATGATGCTATATGTCCGCAATCTTTCCATACGCAATCAATAATATTGGAACTCACGCCAAAAGAAAAGGTCGCTATCTGGAGCTTAAAATGTGCAGTCTGCCACATGTGAGGTCTAATTCATCTATATTGGATTCCCATATGTCTGCTCCTCGAGAAAGAGATAACGCTTGTTGGCGCCAGTCGCTAATAACTAACAAAGAACTTGCGCTTTTAACACTTTACAGATTGAAAGCTGTCTGTGCTTGCTATTTCCGTCAATTTATGTTTTGTAGAACAAAAATAGAGAAATCAAAAAGATCATCAGTCCTTTGAAAAAAATTTAATCAAAGTAGAAAAAGAGATGGATATATATTATATAAATATATATTTCTTTTAATTTACCTCGGACCGGAAAATTAAAATTCTATCCGCTGGCCGGATAGAACCTTCCGGCGGGCTGTAGTTTGCCCATCCCTGTATCATACAGTGGTTCACAAATTGGCGCCGATTTTCCGATTCTCGCCAACTTGTGGCAACCCCATCCGCGCGGAAGAGGAGAGCAAGTTAAAAGAGCAAAAGGGAGCAAAACAAATCCCACCAGAGAAGACCAGAAAGAAAACAAGAATAAAATAAAAAAGGGTGCCACTTCTTAATAATGCATGAACTACTCCGCGGCATCGAGCTAGGGGAATAGGACTCTCGCAGGGAAAAAGAAGAAGAACAAAAAAAGAGGAAGGCCGGGCGGAGAAAGCAAAACTAAAGAAGGGCAAAAAAAAGAAGAAGGAGAAGAAGAGAAAGGGAAGATATCGGTAACGAGGCTCTAGGACTAATTCCCACGTCTCTGGTGAAGAATTGGGCCTAGCTGCTGCTGCTTGTGCCAAAACAGAGGAGATTGCGAGACACAATTATACAACAGAGGATGGAAAAGGAAAATTCGCACAGTTTTCCCTCTCCAGAAAGGTGTGGTGAAAAAATGCCACAGATTTTTTCCCTACCACCCCCACTTTCTGTTTTTTCTAGCAATTTTTTATTTTTATTTTTTTCTTTAAGATGCACAATCTGTGATGGTAGATTTCTCTGGGGAGAAGGCGATGAATATGTAGAGGGTGAGGCCAGGATTAAAAATCATGGATTTACTACACACACAGCACACATAGTAGGAGTTGGTGTTGAAATTTCAAAACCTTCTCTCTTTCTTTCAAGTTTTTTTTTTTTTGCTTTTGTTCTTGCTATTTTTGTTCTTGCTATGCTTTATTAAAGAGGTGAGATTTGTGGTGATGATGGTTCTTTGCTGTGGGAAATTTTTTTTTATTTATTTATTATTTTTTTCGTCGCTGTGTTGTGAAATTTTCTTGAATATGTAGATGCGGAAGAAAGAATGGAAAAGATTTTTTAAAAAAAAAAAAATTTTTTTTATACGTGTGTGTTCTGTTGAATATCAGGTGTAGTTAAATCTAGGCCACAATTTTTCCTTTTTTTTTTTTTTTTTTTCTTTTTTATTTTAAATTCAAGTGACGAGAATTTTACAATTCATTATCATTTTTATTTTTATTTTCAATGAATGTTTAAGTTTATCTTTAAGTGTTTCCAATTTTATAACGGATATTAATTTCCTTTATCCAATTATTGGGTACATACTTCCTTATTATTAAATCGCAAATTTTCAGTTTAAATAAGTTAGCTAAGGATAAAGAGAAAAAAAAAGCTTCTGTAATAATAAAAGAATGCAAAATATTAAAAAGAAATTAGATAAAAATATTATGAAAGCTGAATACATTGGAAATTTTATATATATATAAAATAAAAAATAATATTTTATAATGGTGAAATCAATAAGAAAAACGGAAAGGAAAAATGTCGCAAATATTTTTTTTTTAAAGAATTTTCGAAATGAAATGTGTATTGAAATAATAATCTAACAGAAAAAAATATTTCTAGTTATATATATAAAAACACAAATATGAGCTAGTATAAGAAGATTTGCAAAAAAAGACATTAATTTACTCTTAATGCACATTCATGGAACCCACCGTACTTCATGGAAAGCCACTAATTTACTCTTAAAAGTTCATTCATGGAGCCCAAAGTACTTTTTTTGGAAAATAATAATAAAAAGCCCTTCATGAAATGCATTTTGAATTAATTAAAAACTTCCCTCAAGGATCTAAATGATAGTGTCTTTTAGTTAGTGTGGAAGGATTATTTGGCTTTGTCGCTCTACGGTCATTTTTTTGTACACTACACTAATTTACTCTTAAGGAACCTTCGCTGAGCCCAACGTACTTCTTGGATAATAATAATAATGCCCTGCATAGAATACATTTTGAATTAATAAAGACCTTTTCCTCATGATCCAAATGGTAGGGTCTTTTAGTTAGTGTGAAGGATTATTTGGTTTGTCGCTCTACGTCATTTTTTGCACACGAGGACTAATTAGACGGAGACATACGGTTTAAAGTGAATTCTGAACCACTAACAAACATGATGTCACTGCCAGAATTCGAACCTGAAGCACCAAAGGCCTGACTGCAGCCAGTGGGCCATCAGCTCGATTTAGTGTGAAGCAGGATGGAAGTTCGATTCCTTTGGCATCAGTCGTCAAATTCAAGTCAATGAAAAAAAAAAGTTACACTATGTGCAAGATGGATCATCATCTACTACACTACAGGATCATCCGATTAGAATTTTCTATGTTTTCTCCAATAAAGTAAGTTAATCTTTAAAGGAATGCATTTATTTTTGCTTATGATAAAGTCAATACGGTAGAAAGTCCTGTTACTATATCTTGGTTAACACAATGTCCTTAATACGATTCCATTGTACACAGTGATAAAAGCCAAATGTGAAGGAGAAACGATGAAGAACCTCAGAAAGAAAAAAAAAGAAAAAAATTTAAAGAGTGTCTCCTTATTTGTATTTTTCAAACCGTTTCCTATCTCTTCCAACCGCAAGACGAATGAAGTATCAATTCCCCACAACGACGCTTTACTTCATTCTTTAAGGTGCATTTAACGCAGTGGGTGTCCCCTCCACTTGTTTACAAGCACTGGTTTCCTTCTAATCAATTACACCCCGGAATGGGAAAAATAGTAAATTAAACACCGAACCAACAGGTAATTCTTCTTGTTGGCACCGACAATGAAATGTAAAACTCAGCGGTACAGAGAAAAAAATATTTCCAAGTCCATAACTTTGAAAGACCACCTGAGAGAACAACAATAAAAAACTCACTAAGTCGCCTTTATTCCCATGAAATCTGCAGACCCCTCGCTGTTAGTGTACATTAGATTTCAAATAAATAATGCTTCTATGTGTAAAAGCACAATGTAAAAGCACACAATGGTGTTAGCTATGAGTGTGGTATTCAACAGTTAGGAATAAAAATAAAGATTTTTCAAAATATGGGAATTCATATTTATATCAGCCATTTATCATAAAGTAAAAAAGCGCATGCGCACTATTTATTGTATTATGTCATTCACATTCTTCATATGTCCTCTCGGTGTATATGTCATCTAATACCTTTTTTTAAGTCAAAAGTTTTAATTTAACCTTGAATGAAAAATAGCTAAAAACTTCTCTAACATTAAGCAAAAATCTTTCCTAACATTAGTCTCTTTAATGCCGGGGTGGGATTATCAACACACTACACTAACAGTCATATTAGACTGAGACCGACGGTCAAAATGAATTCCTATCCACTACAAATATCCATGTCATCGCAAGGACTGAAATTGAAACTGAGGTGTGAGCGCCAGAGCCATTCATAAAAACAGGATATAAATTTTATTTAAATATCAAAGAAACAGAAAACTAAATTACTTTTTTTTTAAAAATTACACTGAAGTACTACTGAAACTTCTCCAAAATTGTTTTTAAGCTAAATTTTAATGGATTTGCAGTTTTCCAATCTTCACGTTAATCTCATGTCAAGTTACATATTTGCACAAACTCAGTGTCCTAAATTGGAGTATTAAAACTGAATGCATGGATTGCAAGTCATCAAAAAGATTTTAAGATTCTTTTAAATGAATTGAAATAAAATGGTATAACTCATTGTGAATTTGAGTAGTGAAATATAATGAGGAGCTTTATAAAGCAACCTGCAATCCTCTATTAAAAACAGCATCAAGCTAATTGCAGAGTTAATGCTTATCATGCACGACATTAAAAACTACGATAAATATTTCCATGCAAATTTTAAAATGGTATAAGAAAATTAAGATGCAGTTGTAGTAACTGATACTCGAAATTAACAATAAAGCGAAATGACACACTTTAAAATAACAGGACAATTAACTTAGAAATCGATTACTTATGTTTCTCATAAACATGATTGAAAAAAAGGATTATTTTAAAATTAATAATGCTTAGAATTTTCAAATGTCCAATGTTAAAAAATATTCTCACACATGGAAAAAATACTTCACTAAAACAAGGTTGATCATAAATTATTTTCATTTCACACAATGGGCCATTTTATTTTTTAAGGCCAGGTAGTATATTAGTCAACTTTCAAAAAGTAGTTCGCTTTAAACGTTTAATTCATTTATCACCATTTTACAATTCTTATTTTTTAACAAAGAAAAATTAAAAACAATTTTATCTTCCACATTCAAGGTTTTTGATGATGAATGCAGAAATTTGTCCTTAATTGAATTAGCAACTTAAAATCTCCATAAATGCAAAAGTACGGTCAACATTATTTATAAAAAATTAAATAATTAATTATTTTAATCATCTGTTTAAAAACTTTTCCTCGAAGTGTAATTTTGAATACATAAAAATAGATATACATAAAAAAAAATCACATTTTCATAACTTTTAGACGAAATTTAAAAACCATATACCTGAAAAGAAATAAATCCAGGTAGTATATTAGTCAAATTTCAAAAGTAGATCTCTTGAAACGTCTAAATCATTTATCACCATTTTACTATTCTTAGTTTTTAACAAAGAAAATAAAAAAAAAAAATTTTTTTCTTCTTCCATATTCAAGGCTTTTGATGATGAATGCAGAACTTTATTCTTAATAAAATTAACTTAAAATCTCCATAAATGTAAAAGGTACAGCCAACATTTTATTTATAAAAAATTAAATAATTAATTTTTTTCAGTCATCTGTTTAATAACTTTTCATCAACGTAGTTTTGAATACATAAAAAACCACATTTCATCAACTTTTAGGCGAAATTTTAACCCCAAAAAAAAATCTCAACTTCCGAAATTCTATTTAATCTGCCCGTTAAGAAGAATATGACAGAAAAAAAAAAGATGTGACGTTCTATTCTTTCCAAAAGAATCCAACCCCAAATACCATATATATATATATATATATATATATGTAGAATCCAACCCACCACCCCAATCAAAAATATATATACGTAACAGACACAAAAAATCCCATTTCCACAACTTTTAGGCGAAATTTACAAAAAAAAACTACACACCAGGAAAAAAAAAAAAATCTCAACTTCCAACAATTCAAATTAATCTACTGCACATAATAGTCGAGTAAAAGATGTCACGTTCTATTGTTTCCGAAAAGAATCCATCCAACCCCACAGTGGGAGTGAGTTGGTACGGTGGCGGCAGAGATCAAAGGGTCTGACGTTCGAGTGATTCATTTCCAACCCCCTGTTCCATCCCTTGGGCCATTTAGGCCTTTGGAAAAGGATGCAGGAGATGGGAAAGGTCCGTGAACAGCTTTGGAAGCAGCTGCTACGTGTTGATGATATCAGACTTAGCATGGCTTGGGGGATGGAGGGGTGGAGAAGAAGAGCTTGGAGGAATTTCGTGCTGACATGCGTCCACTGGGATCAAACCACGCCCGACCGTTGAAGGAGGTCAGAGTAACGCGAAACATGAGTGAGGAATTAGAGGATGGTTAATTTAGATTTTGGAGCGAGATTCGTGGATTTCTTCCCTTTTGCCATCAGGACATGCTTAAGCAAATTCAAGACTTCTTGTCGTGTATAAAAATATAATCAACAAGATAAATAATTCCATTCAATTTTTTGGAAGCTATTATACGTTAAATTCCAGAACATCAGATTAGTATTATAAAATGGATGGTTTGTTTTTTTAAAAATGAGAATATGCATTTAATTTGCATAAAATAAAAATGTTTATTTTCATGAAAGAAGGTATTGATTCATCTCTTTTACCATCAAGACATAGTTAAGCAAATTCAAGACTTCATGTCGTGTAAAAAATAATCATCAAGATAAATAATTCTATTCATCTTTGTGTAGCTATTGTACGTTAAAATCCAGATAACAATAAGATGAGTGTTTTTTTTTTAAAAGAAGTATACGAATTCATTTTGTTTTCTATTAAGCAGACATATTTTCATGAAAGATATTGATTCATCTCTTTTGTCATCAAAACTTTATTAAGCAAATTCAAGGCTTCATATTGTGTAAAAAAATAATCAACAAGATAAATAATTCCAATCAATTTTTTTGAACCTATTATACGTAACAATCCAGATTTGTATAATAAGATAGGTGGCTTATTTTTAAAAAAAAATCATAATATTAATTCATTTCGTTTGCTATTAAGCAGACATGTTTTCATGAAAGAAGATACTGATTCATGTCTTTTGCCACCAAGACATTTTTAAGCAAATTCAAGACTTCACGTTATGTAAAAAAAATAATCATCAAGATAAATAATTATATTCAATTTTTGTGAAGCTATTATACACAGAAATCAAGATTAGAATGGATGGTTTATTATTTTTTAAAAGGAAAATATGAATTCATTTCGTTGGCTATTTAGCAGACATGTTTTAATGAAAGAATCATATTTTAACAAACATGTTTTCATGATTCATCTCTTTTGACATCAAGATATTATTAAACAAATTGAAGACTTCATGCTGTGTGAAAGCAATAATCAAGATAAATATTACTATTTCCTTTTTGTAGAATAATGATAAATTAAAATCTAGAACATCGGATCGGAATAATAAGGTGATTGTTTTATTTTAATAATTAGAAATTATCAAAATATATAATTTTTTTTTTTCGTAATCAGAAATGTTTTTTTCTATATCACTCACTAAAAAAGATTTGAAAATTTATCACAGAAAATAAAAAAAAATTACAAAAAACTTTATATAGTGTTGCGTTTTTGATGAGTCTAAATCGGTTTACACAATAGCACTCAATAATAGAGCAGATTTATATTTGCAAAATAAGGATTAAAGCACTAATTAATAGATAAATACACATATATAATGATATTGGTTGCTTTTTTTAAATAAATTGTATTGAATTTTCATAATAATGAATATTTTTTGTGACACAACGTTATCCACCGCAGTTTTTCAAGGACAAGCCAAACCAGGTCTTTAGCAAAGCACAGGAATTCCACATAAAGCACGTCAGCAATAATATAGCACAACTTTTCAAATAATTACGCCAAACAACCCAGCAATTAGTGTAGCATTTCAGAAAAGCTGCAATTACTACGTCGTTCGGTATTGCCCCTTACATGCATCTGTCTTCAAAGCATCCAGCCACTCTTGACCCAAAGCACCCCAAAATTGCATAATTAAATGGGTCTTTATCACAAGCATCTAGGGGCAATTATTTTGCAATTATTTGCTCACCAGAAATTCATTCCGATGTGCCGAAAAAGCAGAGGGCGATAACGGGCCAAAGATGGCAGACATGTCCGCACGAAGTCAGCAATGGACTTGTTACACGACACGACACATGGCGTGTTGTCGAGCATTTGCGCCCTGTTGATGGGGCGGCGAAAGGGGTGGGGCCCCTTTCGGCCCCGGCACGCACCGTCCACTTAAGGTGAATTAATATTCAAACTCATGCGCTTTCTCTCTACCCAACTAGCTGTAGGGTTAAAATTTGCAAAAGCTTGTCACTGTGTCATTGCATACATACCACAACCAAATCTTGGTTTAATTGTGGTGAATATTATTTATACACAATCTTTTATCAGCTTGGCTTATTTTTGTACCTAAACGGGCTGGGTTTGTTGTGATTTAAAATAATTTTTCAAGGTTAAGGTAACGCTCAGGACGATTAGGTGACTAAGAAAAGATTTTTGTGGTTGAGATAATTGATGTTTATTCTCGTGATGTAATCTTTTCGTTTCCTTTCTATGCTAAATATAATTGAAAATAAAATACACATTTTGTATTGTTAAAATATGATTTTTTTATATGGAAAACATTGAGTTTTATTTCAATACAAAACGAAAATACGGGCAGTTTTTATCTCATCTTAAATGGGTAGATTTGGTTTGCCCGCTCTACGGTAATTTTGCGCACACGAGGGCTAAACAGACCGGGATCTACAGTTTAAAGTGGATCCCGAACTACTAACAAACATTCATGCTACAGCTATTATTCGAACCTGAAACCTGGGACACCAAAGGCCAAAGCGATAGCCATTTGGTCATTAGGCCGCCTAAACGAGCAAGAGATCAAACTTTTGATTGGCTGGCTCTCTACGATGTAAGACAAACTTTTTTTTTTTTTTTTTTTTTTTTTTGTACAAAAACCCGATACACTAACTGCCAGGTCTCTTTAGTTCAAAGAAAAATAATTTAATATATTTTAAAAAAACCTATTTTTACTTTATATATAAATTCTCACATAAACAGCAAATACAGTTGTTAACACTCTCTATTTATTATATAAATTAAAACATAAAAACATCAAGTGAATAATCTCTTTCGCAGAGATAGCGAGTCAACCGCGAATGAACAATGACTGCGACGTCAAACACTTCCCTTTGTCAACTTCTCTTTAAAATGAGATTCTTTCTCCTTCGCGATCGACGTTGTCAGACAGACTGTCCATTGCGTTGTCACACGCCTTGCTGATCGCGTGATGAGTAAATTCTTGACAGAGGAGTGAGTCATTTTTCACGCAAAGACATCACTGACGTTTCGCCTGTCCCCGTCGCAAATTGCAATATCTTCTTTTTTAGAAAAAAAATAATTGAATAATTTTTTAACTCGTTTTCGTTCTGCCTGCGATTTGTCCCGTGTGGACACGGTTAAACGAGCTTACTTTTCCCACGACTGTTGTCACAGTTTATAAGTAAAGTGGAAGCAAGGCGCCTCTGCGTCTTGCCAGAAATTAGCACTTTGGAAGACCTTCCGTTTTAGAATCTTTTTATTTAGAAAGTTAATTTAAATCTTCAAATGCGGCTGTAGTTTTATAGATTACTTTAAATAAATACATTAACACAATTAATTATGTCTCGAGCTTTGTAAATGACATTAATTTAAGTACTTGAAGACTGAAGATTTAATGATTTAATTAAGGCACTCGAAGACTTTTTTTGTATTGGAATTTTTAAGTTTGAAAGTGGCTAAATTTAAGTAAAATTCAAATGTGGCTAAATTTAAGTAAATACATTAATACAATTAAATCTTGGGCCACATAAATTACATTAATTTAAATACTTGAAGACTATTTGTATTGAAAGTTAATTTAATCTTCAAATGCGGCTGTATTTGTATACATTAATTTAAGTAAATACATCAACGCAATTAATTATGTGTCGGGCCTCATAAATGACATTAATTTAAGTATTTGAAAACTTAATTAAGGTACTGAAGACTTTTTGCATTGGAATCCTTTTAAATTTGGAAAGTTAATTTAGATCTTCAAATGCGGCTAAATTTATTATAAATTAAATTTAAATAAATACATTAATACAATTATTTATGTCTCGAGCCATGTAGATTTCATTAATTTAAATACTTGAATACTTAACTAAGGTATATGAAGACTTTTGTATGGGAATCTTTTTAACTTTGGGAAGTTAATTTAAATCTTCAAATTTGGCTAAATTTATTAAACAATTTAATTAAATGCATTAACAGAATTAATAATGTCTGGAGCTTACAATTAAAAGTAAAAATTAAATACAGTAACTGAAGTAAATTACATTAATTGAAGTACCTGAAGGCTTAATTAAGGCACTTACTTGGAATTAAGGAATTATTTGTGTATTTGTAAATTTTTGTATTGGAATCCTTTAAAGTTTGGAAAGTTAATTTAGATCTTCAAATGTGGCTGTATTTATTATACATTAATTTAAGTAAATACACTAATACAATTAAATCTTGGGCCACATAAAATACAATTTAAGTATTTGAAAACTTAATTAAAACAATAAAAGACTTTCTGTTTAGGAAGCTGTTTTAAATTTGAAAGTTAATTTAGATCTTCCAATGAGGCTAAATTTATTATAAATTAAATTGAAGTAAATAATAGTAAATAATAATAATAATAATAACATAAATAGTAAATAACAGTTAGTACAATTAAATCTTGGGACACATAAATTACATTAATTTAAAGACTTAATTAAAGCAATCAGAATTTCTGTTTAGAAATCTGTTGTATGTTTGAGACGTTAGTTAAGATCTTCAAATGCGGCTTTATTTATTGCACATTAATTTAAATAAATACATTAACTCAATTAAATAAGCCTTGACCAAATAAATTATATTAATTTAAGTACTTGAAAACTTTCTGTTTTGTAATCTTTTTAAGTTTGGAAGGTTAATTTAGATTTTCAAATGCGGCGGCATTTATTATACACCAATTTAAATAAATACATTAATGCAGTTGATTAAGTCTCGAGCCGCATAAATATATTAATTTAAGCACAGTAGCTAAGCAAAAAGTTATTAAGAATACGAAATACCCATTGTGACAAACAAAAAATTTTAGCAGCTTAATAATTTTGGAGTACGGCCAGTATATTGAACAATCTGATTTAGATTGAGTCATTGACTTCTTTGAATAGGGATTCTTAATTCCTTATTTCATTTGCAAAATTATCTCAGAAAAATAAGTAAATTATCTGAAAAGTAACAATGACGGTTTGTAAAAATCATTAAAATTATCTCTGACCAAATAGTTTTCATCTATTAATCACTTTTATCATTATCTATTATCATTTTCATTAACCGCTTCAATGCGAAGAAGAATTTTAACTTTTGTACATAATAAGTCAATAAAGATATAAAACGCATTAAAAAATTCTTCTTATAATTTAAGATAAATAAAATTCTAATATCTACATGACATTATTATTTATAAAAAAATTCAAAAAAAATTTAACTGTACAATCTGATTCTTAAATTAGTATTTAAAATGATTAAGGTGATATATGAATATTATTAATTTTTGCTTTAAAAGAAAATCAATTTAAATAAGCATATTATTGCATACGAACACATTCATGAACGAGAAAAATATACTTTTCATTACTTAAATATCTCAAACAAAAACTTTAATGTAATTCATGGAATTACGCAACCAAAATAGATAATTATATCTATTTTGGTTGCGTAATTCCATGAATGCGTGAATTCCGTGAATTGCGTAATTCCATCTCATAAACAGCTATTTAATCATAAGCGATGATTCATTCTATAAGAATTATTTTGAAAAATTTAATTAACGTTATACAAATCATTACCATAAATTAACAATCCAGAAAAGCAATTTATTTAGTTAAGTGTTAACATAATGCTTTAATATACCTCATGGTCCGCGCAGTTAACTGTTTCTGTGCATTAAGACTTTTAAATGATGTTTTTAATTAAGTTCTCAATATGTACAAAAAAAAAATGCAATTTAAATGTTCATTTCACCAATTCGAAGACAGATGGTAGGAAAGACTCCATTTGAAATTTATTGACTCCCTTTAGAACATTAACTTTGATTTATAAATCATAAACGTGGCAGTGCAGTTAGCACTATGCAATAGAATAGTATAGAATTCGCCTTCATTAAATATAATAACTCGAACCATAATGGCAGGGGGGTTAACCTGAGTTAATACACACGATTCACACTCCTGAAATTACAATTACAATCGGTTTCTTTCTTATATCGCCACACCGTAGACAGATAATTTTATGGTGGCTTTCATTACCCATAGAATCGCTGCAATACTGCAGTTATCGAGATATCGCCTTACACCAAGCAAACGATTTTCATTTTTGGGCACCCCCGAGTCATCCCCCCACACGATGCCTACTGGGGCTTTTCAACGTGACCAAAGACATGAAAGTCTCATCCTCCCAGAGTTCTCACCATTATTCGTTTGCTGCATACCTCCCTCCATCCACCCTCTCATTCTCTCCCTGAAGCATCATAGTTGCCATCATTTTCTGCAAAGTTCCATCTCGTATGATGATCGAGGGAAGATGATCATCATCATACCCACAACCGTCATCAAGAATCGTGTCCTTCTCACCACCACCCTCTTCCAGACCACCCTCCACATTTTTGTCGAAGGCCGATGCCACCAGATTGTGGTTAGATGGGGTTTTCTTCTTCTTCTGGGATCGAGAGATGGGGTGGTCGGTGAAAAGGGGGAATGCGGAACTGAATTTAACTGAAGGATCCGCTTCGAGATCGAGAGAAAGCTGCCGCTGCAAGAAAAGACTAATGAGAAATGAAATTGAGACCCATTCAGCGAAAAGATCTGTGTGTGACTGCGAAGAAAAGGGTTATATCTTTTCGCATCTTCTGCTAAATTATCATTGCTGTTATTAGTTGGTGGTTTTTATGTCCCTTTCGAGGACTTCTTTCTCGCTTCATCAATTCGCAGTTGTTATCGTTGTTGCTTTCTTACCTTATTTTTGGTAGTATGCAGTCATCAAAGGAGTATTTGTCTGCAGAAAAATACGATATAGTTTGATCCAAATCCTCATATGTATATTGTTAATTTCAGCTAAATATCCCCTCTTGATGCAATGATATTAAGCACGAGATTGCAGGTTAGATTGAACTGCATCCTATCTAGTGGCATGCATTGCATTGTAATCATTCTTTTATTATTTCCAATGGCAGGCTACAATAAACAATAAAATAAAAAGAATATAAGGAATATAAAAACAACAACATGGTGACATGTTAAGCCCATAAGATATGCAGTCAAAGGAGTATTAGTCTGCAAAAAATTATGCCATGGTTTGATCCTCATACAAGAACAGCCAATCAAATGCCTTGTGTCAACCAATCAAATGTCTAATCATGATGCAGTGTATTGTTAATTTTAATTAAATATCTCCTCATGATGCAGTGATAATGTGCAATAGGTAAAATGTAGGATGATGCAGATTAGATTAACTGATGGTATGTATTACATTGTTATCTTTTTTATTATTTCCATTGGCAGGCAGCAATAAAATAAAAATAACACAATGAATATTCAAATAACAACGAGAAAACGAAGGAAATCATAGTGACATGTTTAGCCCATAAGGCATGCTGTCATCAAAGGAGTATTAGTCTGTACGCCAAGTTTGATCCTCATACATTTTTTTTCATTCTAATGCAGCTGGCAAACACATAGACAGCTTGGTATTGATGCCTTAAGGCAAGCGCTGCACAGACGTACTTTTGAACAGGCGGCGCAACTGACGGAAACAATGCCCCCCGAGAAATGCTCTACGATCCTTGAAGGGAACAAAAGTGGATTGCGAACCACTACAAACATCCATGGCACCAACTAAATAAACAGCCACTGGGCTTTGAAAATACAATACTTTAAGAACAGCCAATCAACTGAAAAATCGAGAAATTTAACATTTAAGAAAAATATTTTTAACTAAATAAACATGTTAAAAAAGACCCCTTTTTGTGACCATTTAAGTAATCTTTTTGCAATAAATAAGAGAAAAATAACGTTGTAAATCAAAATCTATTTTGTGGACGTATACACAGCTATGGTAAAATAGAACTACTGAACCAATTGTTAAAAAATAATATGCTAAATAAAAATTAGAAATTAATTTCATTTCTACAGAGAAAATTAGTTTTAATTTTTTTCTAATATAAAACGTTACCATTGTAAAAGTAAACATTTTGAATGCATAACGTCATAGAAAAGAAGCAGAATTAATACCTTCTTTTTATGCTTTTAATTTTCACATCAGTTGTGATAGTCTTTAATTTAAAATCTACTTTTAAAATATGAATGATAATAACAAAACCTAATCAAATTTTTATGTTGTTTAAGTTTGGAATGACTTTCAATTATCTACTCTTTAATTACCAGATTTGGCTGTCAAAAACTAACAATACTAAAATAAATAATAACTACCATGTGTAAAAAAATATTGCAGTTATAAAAAAGCTGTAATTATCATATTGCAATTGTCCTACTCGCAAAATGATTGCCAAACCTCAAAATTAATTTGAGAAATTATGTACTTCGCTGATTAAACTACTTAATAAATGCAACTGAAATTAAATTTAATTCTGAACAACAATATTCACACATAATCCGAGACAGTATATCTTTCCTCAAAGCAAAGATAATTGAAATCCAAAAATACAATCCTATATAATAAAAAGAAACTTTATATTGTTGCAGGTTAATTGCAACGGCCATTGTTGGTGTAATCATGAGCTTTTGACACGAAAAAGTTATTAGCGAGGAAGAAAAGCAACAACCATGATTCTTTTACGATTCCTGGAAACAAACAAGCAGGCCAAAACCAAACCACCAAATAAACAAACGCTAACTTGGCGACGTCATCTTATGAGTAAGCCAGCAAATGAATTGGTGGTGGCACACAGCAGAAGTCTCGCTTGTGCTTGTATAGTATAGTATCTGGATGGATTCGTTCTTGAACTTTCGCGTCTCGTACAACTGCAACCACCTTCCTGTACCACTTGGTGATTGACATCTAGCACCAAGAGTGAGGTTGCCCAACGCGGGGGCGCGTCTCACTACAATTCGTGCCTGCAACCTTGCGCAAGCAGCCAGAGAAAGAAAAAACCCACCAAGGTCTTTATTATGCAGGAATGCAAATTTTCGAATGTTACATTCTAAAAGATGAGGATGATAAAAACGTTCCTTTTCGTTTTCCCACGCTCCCATCTCCACCCCCGGCGAGCTGGCGACAACCGGTTTCGCGCCGGGTCGCCAAAGGTGGCCAATAATTGTCCTTCTTGGTCGTGACCAGTTCCTGGCCCGGGCCCTGGAGGACCACGTGACCCCAAATTTGCGCCTCGTGAGGGTGTAAGTTCTTTTTTGTCTTTTGTTCCTTCCTACCCCTTAATTTCCTTCCCAAGCAGCTAGGTGAGTGTTTACATTAAAATAACCTTGTTTCCATTTCGAATGGATCTCTTTTTCTATGCTGAGGCTGAAGAAAGCAATCTTTTATGGAACTGATGCATTCTTAAGTGCGGAATTGGGACGTTTTATAATACATTTTATTTCAATCAGCATTCTGATTTTAAATTCTCATTCCGAATGTTTTTTTGTTTTTCCTTTTTCAGTTATAACGTTAAATGATGAAGCAGAATGTATAGGAAATTAAAATAAATTACCATAAATAAAGTAGTATTTAATAAAACAAAAATTTTTATACATAATCCTTTTTTGTTTTTATACTTACTGAAAATAAATTTGATAATTTATTTTGAAATGTATAATAAAGTTTATTATTATAAATTATCAAAAGTATAATTATTTTGCATTTATGAATAAAATGCACATTTAAGTTTCTGGTTTTTATTTATTTCATTTGTATAAATAAGATAAATAAATGCGTTACACTCATGCAATATATAATAACATTCGACAGAACTGAAAATCTATTCTACATCTACAATATATTAAAAATATTTTTTTTTTTTTAAATAAATATCAGTTACGTCACACGGAGGGACTTTTAGGAATAACGGCCTATATTTTTATTTCATATAGAAATAAATTAAAAAAGCTCACCAGGTAGACTAG
Organism: Caerostris extrusa; assembly: GCA_021605095.1. Lineage (NCBI taxonomy): Eukaryota > Metazoa > Arthropoda > Arachnida > Araneae > Araneidae > Caerostris > Caerostris extrusa. The sequence continues at coordinate 14,295 of BPLR01017662.1, read as the reverse complement.
ATACGAGACTCACAAAAATTACACGCTGTTAAAATTACAAATCTCTTAGTTTTTAAAAGTTTTTGTTATACCAGCATTACAACATCTATTCTATATCCTTTTTGGATGCTTATAATTCTGGAATTTGGTTTTGAATATTTATAGATTCTTTTAATGCACTCATTAAAAAGACCAGGAAAAAACAAACAACGTTTTGAAATTAGAATATGCATTGTAAAAAAAAAAAAAACATACTTTTCGCCAGGAATTTATTTTTCTTGTTATACTAACTAGAATTTTTGTATTTTTCAAATTATTCATTTATGAGAAAAGGTTTCTGAAGATCATTATCAGAAACACATGAAAAAAATGTAGGATTTTTTTTTATCTGAAAGTGCTTTCACAACAAATATTTATGTTACTGGTTTTATAAAAGTTAATGCATTTTTTAAAAAAAAAAATATTAAATTATTGAATAAAAAAATATACAGTATGATGAATTTACTATAAAATAATCCTGAAATTAAGAAAAAAAAATGCTTGGAAGATAATTTAATTGTATAATTTTTATTTTCTATTCTGTTTTTCTTATGGTTTATTTCATAATGAACAAATCATTAAAATTAAAAATTTATTAAATTAATAGGCATTAATTTTAATCTTAAATTGCAATTCATTTTTTTCTAAACCACAATTAAAATGAAAAAAAAAAAAAAAGTGTTGGTAAATCATTAAAAAATTTAGATATATGCGGAAATTGAGAAAATAAAATAGTTAACATTTCTTTCCTGTTTAAAAAAAAAAGGAAGAATGATAAAAATATCGATAAAAATCTTTAAATTAAACTATTTCAAACCAAAATTTCAACTTTCTGTGGTCTATTAATTAGCATAAAAGTAAATTTGAACATTTTGATCAGCAAATTAAGAACTTCTACAAGAACCCAAATCAAACTATACTGCAACAAACCAAATCGAACCCCTCAGCAACAAACCAAATCGAACCACTATGCAACAAACCAAATTCAACTATACTGCAATAATACCAAAAATTTAACTATACTGCTATAATAAATCGAACCATTCTGCACTATAAACCAAATCGAACCATTCTGCAATAAACCAAATCAAACCATTCTGCAATAAACCAAATCAAAGCATTCTGCAATAAACCAAATCAAAGCATTCTGCAATAAACCAAATCAAAGCATTCTGCAATAAACCAAATCAAAGCATTCTGCAATAAACCAAATCAAAGCATTCTGCAATAAACCAAATCAAAGCATTCTGCAATAAACCAAATCAAAGCATTCTGCAATAAACCAAATCAAGCATTCTGCAATAAACCAAATCAAAGCATTCTGCAAGAAAACCAAATCGATCCATTCTGCAATTTGCCCATCACCCCAAAATTTTGGAAGTCAACTTTGCAGAAAAACAACCCCTTCGCAACCTGCAAAAAGGTTCTTCCGTATCTGGTACACAATGACTTGTCCAGTGCGATACTTTGCAAAAAAACTATCAACGTAGATCACGATCTCTTGACGAATAATGGGCTAACCTTTTGGAAAAGCAGAGGGTGGAAATCTCCCCCCCCCAGAGAAAAAAAGGGCGACTCGTAACTGTAACCTTGTCCCATTAAATTTTCCCACCGGTCTGCTGAAGGCCCGGGTTTAAGGCTGCAGCGTCCATGGATGTCTTCGGCAGTCACGAAGAGGTCAATACGCATTCTCAGAGATCTTGTGGGTGGATCATTATTTACAATTGCTTCATTATAGCAAGTTGGAGTTATTTCGTCATGCATCTGACATGGGTCTCAAAAAGTAGAAGAACGTTTCATCAACTTGACTCGAGATCTTGATGTAGCCAACCTGAAAAGCGTTTCTTGCGTGCATGCTTTCCGAATGAAATGTCATTGTGGCCCAAAAAGCAGTTTTGCAATTGATGTAATAATCATATCTGCCAATTTTGAGGCAGCAAAAATTTTGCAATTGCCCAGGAGGATCCTTCAGTTCTAAATGATTCTTATATGACCACTTAAGTAATTGAATGGGAGATGTCACATTCAAGGTGCACATTAGTATATCGAAAAAAAGTGTCAGATGTCAAACTTCAAGGAGCTGACATAAACTAAGAAACTCTTGCACAAGTTTAAAAAATATTAAATATTAATCCTTGCAAAAATCCTTCCTCTGTTAAAAGCCGATGTAAATGCTTATATTTTAATTGAAATTTATTGGCAGATAGAAAAAAATTATACAGTATATCAAGAATGAAAAAATACTTTTTAAATAAATCTATTAAATTTAGTTTTTGATAAATTGCCACTTTAATTAGAATGAAAAGTTCTTGCCTTTATTTAGATTCTAAATAAAGCAAAGGATAAAATAAATTTTATACAGTAGAATTAATCTTATGCCATAAAGGCAAATTCTCTTTATTGCATATGCAAATTTAGTGATGTGACAACAGCCGTTACTAAATAGGCAACAGCAGTTAGTAAATAGGATAGCATAAATATTATAGCTATGAGTATTATGATTAAGTTCCTCAGTTAATAGGAGAAAAAGAATTTATACATTACTGTAAATATTATTGATTAGGGGCCTGATGGCATAGTGACTGGCGTCAAGTGCCGCATGTTTCGGGTTTGAGTCCCGGCGGGTGTCATAGATGTTTGTAGTGGTTCGGAATCAATTTTTAAACCGTAGGTCCCGATGTAATTCAAACCCACCGGATTCGAATCCATCGAATGGCTAGCCATTCAGCCATTAGGTCCCCGATTCAATGAACCACTAACAAGCATCAATGTTACCGCCAGTATTCGAATCTGAAACCTGTGGTATCGAGAGCCAGAGTGCTAGCCACTTCACCACCAGGCCGCCAAAGAAGAAGAAGAAAGACAGTTGATTAACCACGACTACATTTTTAATTAGATAGAAGATAAACTTTTAATTATTAGAGATCTAAAAGGTGATCGTTATGAAATAATTCAATTCAAATCACTCTACTGCTTTGCATAAATAAAATTATCAAAGTGCATAAAGAAAAGAAATTAGTAATTTTATATATAATCAATTATATAAAGCTTTTACAGAAACAATATTTAAATCATTTCTGGTAAATTAATTAATTAAAATTATTCAAAAATAAGGAAAATAATTCCGAAAAGATAAGATCTTAGATAAATTATCATTCAACTATCAACTGACATATGAAATTACGTATATTAAATGGTTTTCATGAATAAATCTTATTTGTTTAAGATCTCGCCCTATTTTGGGCGTACAATACAATCCTTCAAACAAACATACATACATATCACACACCTCGTATCTTAATATTAATTGTATGCAAATTAATCGTGGGATATATCAGACAGTTTTTCTCTATTATAAGTATTTTCTTAGAAAGAATTTTCCCCCGTTTTAGGTCATTTTAGTATGTCTTAGACTGATGCTTACTTAAATAAAATTGCAAAAATTTTCTAATCTAAAAGCGATTTCACAAATTAAATTTATAGTTTATAGAAATAGATTATTCACGAAGTTAAATTGGAACTAGTTAAAAAAATATTTTTAACCCAAATATTGAAAAAGGCAAATGGTATTACAATAAAAAAATTGAATTAATTTCAACAATTGTTAAATGAACAAGATATTTTTATATCATCGATACAGTACATCTATTTGAACTGTATATTAAATTTTAAATTGTATATTAAATGGACAGAATAGTCATTATAGTAGTATTATGTTATACAATTTGAAATTTTCAACTGTATATTATATTCCCTAATTGTAAAACATAATGCTGTTACAATGAAAATTCTATCTATATTTTATTTAAATTTTGAAATAATTTTTATTTTACATGTGTAATTACACTGAGTAAATAATTTTTTATCAGATAGCATTAGGTAACCATAATGGTATAACTGAATATATTATTATAAATACCTATTTATAACAGATTAGGCACATTTCGGCGAAGGACATCGCATAGCAGAGAAGTCAGTTTTACAGTGAATGAGCGATTTATGCATATCTTAGATTCTTCTTCCTCATCATCATCATCTTTGACGCGGGGACTGATGGCCAATTGGTATTTGGTACCACAAGCTTCAGGTTCGAATCATGGCGTGGCATAGATGCCTGTTAATAGTTCGAAATCCACGTTAAGCTGTAGATCTCGGTCTAATTAGAGCAAAAAATGTCAAATGGTGAGCAAAAAATGTCCGTAGAGCGACAAACCAACTCTTCATTGGCACAACAGCTTAGTGGGCTAGGCAGATTTTAAGATAGGAAATGTTTTTTTTTTATGAGATAGGGTTGTCATCCTTACGTCCAACACTCTACGGTCATATTAGACCAGGACCTACGGTTTAAAGTGGATTCGAACCACTACAAACATCCATGGCGCAAACACTCAACTATCAAACCCAATCTTAGATTCTATTAACAGTTAATTAGTGTTTTAATTCCAAAGGTCTCACTATTATCATTTAAAAAAAAACAAACCCAATCTATAAAGATCAAAAGGATTAAATCTTTAAAAAATTTCTCAGTCGCCTTTTAATTTTTAAAAAATTGCATCAGTAAGATCCCCTCAATATGTTCACTTCTGAACTATTTTATAAAACATTCATTTTTTCTAATTAGAGTCGCACTAAAACTGTATATTTGATTTTAAAAAAGTCACAAAATGTCCCGTGAGAATAACGGAAATGGGAAATTTTTTTTTAATGCAGCTAGCAATACAGAGACAGTTATCTTTTTGCTATAAGTAAGGGCTGCACCAACGTTACTCCTTCAGCACTACCTAGGGAGCACGTGTAGCTTGAAGACATGCTATGGACGCGAGTAACACTACCCCGCAACGCTCTGCTGTCCCATGAGACCGGGACCTACGGTTTAAAGTGTATTCCAAACCACTACAAACATCCATAATACCGCCGGAACTCGAACCCAAAAAATGGGGAAATTCAGAAAACTGTAAATATGAGAACTAGCAATGGAACAATCGTGCTTTTTTTTTTTTTTCTTTAATCATAAATGGAATAACAATTAAAATCCATATATTTTACTGAAGATCCATAAATTTGGTCTGTTTAGTATTGTTATCTTTCATTTTGTTAAACATTAAAATGGTTCTACAATTCAATTTCTCATAAAGCAAAAAGTAAAAAAATAAATAAATAAATAAAATTACGATTACGATAAACTGCATTATATCGAATTAAAGACAACAGCATGATTTCTCATTAATCAAACTATTCTTCAGATAATTTGATCTTACACAATGGAGATCAATTATCTTCAACAACAAAATGTAACCTGATACGGGAAGTCATCATCCACTTGTAACCAAATTACATTATTAAAAAAAATAATAATAATAAATAAAAGACCACCTCGAGAATGACCAAAACTTGAAAAAGGAATCATTATTAATAAAATAATAAAAATAAATAAAACAAGTAATATAAAAAAAATTTTTTAAGTCAATTTCTACTTTTTTTCTCACTCTTATTGTAGATTATTATGGAGATCCTTGGCCGCGTAGTGGCCACTAGCTCCTTCATTATAAAATGTTGAAACATAGCGGTGGTCTCATGCCCTTTGAGTTAATAAGCAAAATAGATAATTAAATGCCCTATTTTTTTTTTTTTAAAAAGAATTATTTATTTAATAAAATATAAAATGAAGAATAACAAAAATGTAGATGTTGATGAAATCAGTTGCATGTAATAGAATGAGCAAAAGTCAAATTAGGAGAAAAATAGCTTAGGAGAAAATCGCTTTTTTTCTCACTATATCGAGAAAATTATTTATGAATAATTTTCATTCATTTTTTTTTAAAGTTATCTGGCGTCATCTATCAGTAGATATATGCAGAATTAAATCTAAAAAGAAAACTAAAATTAATGAATTAACGATAAATTTAATTACTGAATTAATATTTGCAAAAAATTGCTGTTTCTCATTAACATCAAGTGTCATCCACTACAAGTTAAAAAAACTGTATTTGAACTTGAGTGGACGAATAAAAATCATTATTTTAATATTAACGATTGAAAATTTCAACAAGATATATATAGGGAGAGTGTGATCTAATAGGATTCCGGAACCAATACAAACATCTATGACACCGCCGGAACCCAAAACCTGTGAAAAAGAAATTAGGCCCCTATTACGATTTGAAATTTCTATAATTTAATTTCTCATGCATTATATCGAAAAATTACGATTAAAATTAAAGACAACAGCGTAATTTCTCATTAATCGAACTATTCTTCTTCAGATAATTTTATCTTACACAATGGAGATCAATTATCTTCAAACACAATGTAACCTGATTCGGAGAGTCATCATCAACTTGTAACCAAATTACATTAATAAAAAAAATAAATAAATAAAAAATAAAAGACCACCTCAAGAGTGACCAAAACTTGAAAAAGGAAATCATTATTAATAAAATAATAATAATAAATTTTGAATCACGACGATCGAATTACGACGTCTCTTTTCCCCCAAAATGTTACGCAAAGAAAAGCTGCGAGCAAACAAATAGTGCCGGTTTCCGACCCAGGGGTCGATAAGGAGAGGGTGGGGGGGTGGGGGAGGATTTTGGCACCAAAAAAAAAAAAGATCGCCAAGGCGAAAATTTGAGCATCGTGACCAAAAGCAGCTGCCGGGGTTGGGGAGGAGTGGGGGTGTGGAATTACAGGGGCGAGGTCGAGTCACGGCTCGACTTCCTGCTCGACGGGTCCGAATCTCAGACGATAATGTAAAAAGTAATACACACTTAAAAGCACACAAAGAAGAGAAGTGAAAAGAAAGAAAACTGGTGGAAAAAAAAAATTGGCGAGGGTGGTGATTTTATGAGACGGCTTTAAATTTTCACCGCCAAAATCCCGTTCCGATGGGTTGAAAAGCTGCTTAAGCAATGAATTGTGACGCGCCAGTCATTTAACCTCAATTTTATTATCCACAGAAAAAGATGAAAAGGTTGTTGGTTGTAGTTGCTTTTTTTTTTTCTTATGTGGGCACTTTATTATTATTTTTATTTTTTTAATCGCTTATCTTTCTTTTTCGCAGCTTTCTCCGTTAAAAGGTGTTAGCACCTTCAAACCTACAACTTTACTCACCCAACTTCTGTTCTTTTTTTTTATTTTATTTATTTATTTATTTTTTTTTCTTTCCCGTGGACGAACATGCCCGTGGCGAAGTTCTGTATTCGCATTTGCATCACTAAAGGTGTAGCTTGTTCGTTACGTATGCAGAAAAGTGCTGATTGTCTTGTTTTCTGTTTGAATGTTTGCAGTGCAAGGGATTTTCTCACGCTAGTTCGGCTCGTGACAAACAACGGAATAAATTTTTTTTACAACAAAATTGAAATTCTTTAAAAGAATTTGTGCATTGATAGTTATTTTTTTGTGTTTTTAATGCACGTGAGTAGAATTGACTCAAGGTTATGAAAGTAAACAAAAAATAAAATATTTTGCAAATCAAAGCATAGTTCATTTCGTTTTGTTTCATACACACCCGAAATGTGCAGTCAAATTTCAAAATTATTTGTATTCGGTGAAAGGTTATCCTTTTTTGAAATTTGCATCATTTTTAATGGCAAACTTAAAATAAAAATTGCATGTTTTAATAGGGAGGAAAATATTGTCACCACCCTCGTTTAAAAAAATTACACTATAAAAAATTTAGACCAATCTTGAAATTATATTGATTAAACGGATTATAAATGGATATCATTTGCTTCATACAACAATGCTTTATATAACAATTTTAGCCCTTGTATTTTTTCTTTACTTTCAAATTTGAAATTAAATTTGACATGTTAAAATAATGTTTTAATATGAGAGAATTAAAATGTACATTGGAGGGGGACTATTTTACTGAATTTTGACCAATCAGATTAATTAAACAGTTTATAAAGGATATCATTTACTTGATATAACACTGATTTTTACCCTTTTGAATCTTTTTTTCACTTTCAAACTTGAAATAAAAGTTGGCATGTTGAAATATTGTTCTAATTCTCTCATCTCTTTCATTTTCAAACACAGATATGGGAGATTCTCTCATATATTAAACAATTCTCTCAATCAAACAATATTTTCAAATACAGATTGGGAGGGGATAATATTTACTTTCACATATTAAACAGATTATTGATGCCATTTACATCTTTATTTACTTCCAAACTTGAAATAAAAATGGCATGTTAAAATGTATTTAAAAAATTGCAACCTACATTTTTAACCTACCCTTGGTGAAAAAAAATTACACTATTAAAATTTAGATCTATCATGAAATTATACTGATTAAGCAGTATATAAAAGGATACCATTTCCTTTATATAACATTGCATTTAAGAGTACAATCTCAATTGCTTGATTAATTTATTTTTCTATGACTATATAACTGCAAAACAGATTTAATTTTAAAGTATAAGAAACTAACATGTGTTAATCCCATTTCAGAATTTTGAGTGAAAAGTCAATCAAAATTTTCAAAAGCACATATTAATGTAAGTGATCTGTTCCCGGAATTAAATTCACAATTAAAAATCAAATAGGAATTAATGTTATGATTCAACTAAAAATTAAATAGGAAATTATCCAATGAAACTAATCCTTTAAATAGATTCAAATAAAGATTAAAAGCGCATTAAAGAATATTGAGGATTTATAATTTACCAAGAAAATTAAAAAATTAAGATATTAAACCAAACTTTCACGTGAAATCGACTTGGGAGCCACAATACCTCCATTTGGATACTTTATTTCTTTTATCTTTTGAAGCAACCAAAATTTTAAAAGACCATACTAATGTAAAGTTATCTTTTATCAAACAACTTGAGGTATTAAATTAAGAATTAAAAATTAAATACTAAACTATTCGAAACTAATGCTATGATTCAAATAAAACTGATTTCTGAAATTTTTATTTTTTTGATTAAAATGGCATTTGATGAAGCCAACTTTTTAAATAGGAAACTATTGAATACTGTATTAAAAGCTTATTCTTAAATCTCAGCTATAACCAAAATTAAAAAGAAAATTAAAAATTAAGATATTAAACCAAACTTTCAAGTGAAATCCAAGACGAACAGCCACAATCCTCCAACCACACCAAGTAGGATACTTTCTATCTTTTATCTTTTAAATGCGTTTATGTGTCGTAAATGCAACAAAATAAATAATTGAAAAAAAGGGAAGATGTGCTGGAATCCCTTGCATTTATAGTAAGCAGGCGAAGAAAACGACCGGAACCACGAAATCAAACAACCGAAAAATGCCTTGCAAAACTTAAGCTAGCAGCATGTGTTTTTCCAATTTCAGAATTTTCAGAGAAGAAGTAATCAAAATTTTAAAAGCCCATAATGTAAGTAATAGGTTATCAAACAGTCTTTGGGTATTAAATTCAGAATTAAAAACTAAATAGGGATACCATACAAAAGTAATGCTATGATACAAATTAAACTGAAGTAGCAAGTTTTTAACAAAGTTTTCGACTTATGAAGTTATACCATTTGATGCCAACTCCTTTATAAATAAATGGTACTAAATTAACACTGAATTAAAAGCTTAGTCGTAATGCTTAGCTATAACCAAACTTAATTTAGCAAGAAAATTAAAAATTAAGATATGAAACCAAACTTCAAGACGCATAGCCACAATTCTCCAGCCACACCAGTAGGATACTTTCTTTCTTTATCCTTTTCTTTTAAATGCGTTTATGTGTAGTAAATGCAACAAAATAAATGATTGAAAAAAGGGAAGATGTGCTGGAATCCCTTGCATTTATAGTAAGCACGCGAGAGAAAACGACCGGAACCACGAAATCAACAACCGAAAAATGCCTTGCAAAACTTAAAAGCCACATTGCGTGCATTCGATAGTCCCCAACTTTTCCCAAAATGAAATCGTTTGGTTTGCAAGGGGGTGGAAAAAGGGGCGAGGGCACTAAACACTTTAACTCTCTCTCTCTTTAACCTTTCCCATCAAGGCATTTGCACCCCCGATTCTCGGGTTTAAAGTAATCGAACCCGCTCTAAAACTCAATTTAAATTCCAGGTTGTTTTACAAACAATTTTCTCCCTTGCTTCTCTTCTCCTCTTTTCCTTCACGGGCAAAAGATCGATTTTTAAAAGGTAAAACCGTATTATCTTTTACTGGGGGAGGGACGGCAAAAGGGGGTGGGGCAGTTTGAGCATAGGGTGTAGAACGAGTTTTAACTTCATCCCATTGATTTTCGTGCTGTTAATGCCGCTTTCTTATAGTCTTTTCGTTCCTTTTCCGTGATCTTCAGAGACGTGTGCACATATGTGTGGAAGGGGGTGCAAAAAGATCCCCCACCCCTTCCTTTTGAGATTATTGATTTCACATTTGGGATATGTGTACAGAGTTTGTCGATTTAGATGATCGTATTTGTCGAAAGGTTAAATAAACTAAATGCGCATTGTGTTTGTTCAGTTTGTTAAATGCTTTAAATGTGTTTCTTTTGTGAATAGTTGGAAATTAATTTTTGGACACGCTGTTCGCTTTGATATTGTATTTGTGATTATATTTTTACATTTTACTAGAAATTTAATACTGTAATAATAGTATTGGCCGAGTGGCTGGCGCTCTGGCACTCGGAACCAAAGTTTCGGGTTCAAACCCCGATGTCATGGGTGTTTGTAGGGTTCGAATCCACTCTAAGCCGTAGGTTCTGGTCTCATGTTGAGCTTTGGGCGTATAGTTGATACCCCCACCCCCTAAAAACATCCCTCGTCTCGAAATCTACCAGTCGGCAGACGGCCTTGGCCCACACTGGGGCGCCAATGATGATGATGAATATTAGTACATAAACAACAAAATTGCATGAAAAAAAAAAAAATGAATGAAAATAAAAATTTTCACTGAATGAGCATTATTATAGCTCGGTTTCATGTATAAACATTCTAAAAAAAACAATTATACAATAAAAAAAGAACAGATTTTAAAATTTGTCAGAAAGTATTTTAGTTTTATAAAAACCAAAATGTATAGAAATATTACATGAAAATTTCGTGTAATTTCGTATACAATTCGATAAATTTCTGACATTGTAAAAAACTCATATATACATACATATATATACATATATATATATATATTGATGAAAACAAGCCCAGATAAAATTCATTTTTGGTGTAATAAATGTAACATCCTAACCAAATTCAAAGGACGACGTCATTCTTCTGTATATTGACTAAACAAAGATTCAAAGCTCAACACACACTACCAAAAATAGAAAATGACATTCTAGAGTACAAAAAAATTTATCCTTTTGTTCACTAATAAACCCAGTTTGCACTTCTTTTAAGACTAAATATGTCTGATGTGCGAGTAATTTCCGTCATTTAACTGCGAGTTTTGGCTGTAATCAGTTTAACACAACGAAATTGTACGGTTAAAGATAATGAGAGAACAGGAAACAAAACCTGCAGAAACAGCGCACCAACCCTGCCAGTTGGAAGAAAAAAATATGTATAACTTTACTTGATTATTTAGAGACCGAAAAGTCAGAGATCTAGTTTCCTTCCATTATTTTTTCTTAATGAACTTCTGTTTACGAACCTACCCAGAAGCTTTCTCATTTACGAAAGTTGATTTGGCTACACGTCAGAAAAATGCTGAGACAAAACTTTTCTTTTCTTTTTGCGGAAAAGATTTGTTAAGGTAAAAGGAAAATTTCGAAGACTCGAGCCTTGCACATTCCTTTTTAGAACTCCCTGAATGAGCATTATTATCGCTAGGCTTCATGTGTCCCGGATCCTTTTTTGAAGGAGTCTCTGAAAGCTTTGTTTTTTAATCCCGCTGAAGCAAAGAAAATAAAAGTTTTGCTGTGATCATTTGTTTCCTTTGTGCATTCTGATTCGAGTTTTTTTTATTTCAGACGTGGTTTTTATGTTCATTTCTAAATTGCTTCCAAGAGAGTTGTAGTAGTTTGAGGAATCATTTATTATTTTTTTTATTTGTTTTAAAGGAATAATAGTTTTTCTAACATCTTACTTGTTCATTTTTTTTTTCCTTTTAGTTTCAATTATTTTATGACTTCATGACTTTCTTTAAAATATTATTAATGTTTTTTATCTGGTGATTTTTCTTTTAAAAAAGAAAAAAATTTCACTTTTAGTTGCTTTTATAATTGTTATTATGTATTTTTTTATTTTTCTGGAAAGAAGGAATGGGATAACTAAATGTTTTAAAGTATTTTTTTTTTCTAATTTTTGCCAGAATAATCAAACATTTCATAATTTAATAAAAAAATTTTTTTTTTTGATATGTATAAATCAAAAATATTTTTTCCTGTTATTATTATTTTTTTTTTTTTGCTTTACTTATTGATTTTTTATTTAATCCAATATTCCCAGAATTACAAATATAAGCAATTGTTTTTGATGCCTATATGTAATAGCTTGCTGATATTATTTAAATAATACAAGTTTCTAAACAAATTCACAGTTAAATAAATATTGTTTCTATAACAACAGATATATTATTTAAGGTTTATTTGTTTACATTTTTATTACAAGAAGAAATGTGGTGATGGAAGGTTTCAAAGTAGTTTTTTTTTTTATTTTCGCCAGAATAATCATACAATTCATAATTTAATAAAATCATTTTTTTTTTAAATCTTAGACATGTACAATAAAAATATTGTTACAGACATATATGTTTTTTACTTTATACAACTTGTTTATTTATTTAGTAAAATATTCTCAGAATTAGAATGTATGCAGTTGTATTTGATGAATAAATGTGATATTTTGGTGATATTATTTAAGTATTTACAATGTTTAAACAAATTCACAGTTAAATAAACAATGTTTGTATAACAGATATCTTTTTAAGATTAACTTTATATTTATTACAGTTATTTTCAAATGAAAGAGTAAACAAAAGATTTGTCAATAGAGAAGTCAAACTTCTCTCTTAGGATGATCCATGTCTTTGTGCCGCAAGGTCCAAAACAAAAGAAGCTGCATTTTTTTTTCACTTTATCATGACTTGTCGGTCCCCTGAAACACACATGACTTGTCGGTTCGGGGATTTGGTCTAAATGTTATCCGCTGTCGACCACGCCAAGTTGTTGTCGTTGCTCTGTCAAGGTTATAGGATAGTAGGACAAAGAGTTAACTAAATATATGGCTTCAACTCAAAATACTATTTATTGTTGTTTCTGAATCTCATTTGGTCAACAACAACATCTGTACCAAATCCATGAACTCGTTTGTAATAGAAAAGAGTCACGATAAATGGTAAAAATGCAGCTTCTTTTGTCCTTAACCTTGCGGCACAAAGATACTGAGTACTCAAAGGGAGAACGATTTTACCCCACCACGTTATCCGGTTACTCCTGGTATTGAGGCAACCATTTTAATCGCCTTTCACGACCATTGGCTACAGTGGGGCTATTCTTAACCCGAACCTGCATTAGGACAAAATACTATTTAAATTTATTATTAATATTTTTTATATATTTATATTGACATGAAGCTGTATATTCATGTCATAATTTTTCGTTTTAAATTTTAAAACTTTTTAATTTACTAAAAACTACTATCAAAATGTTTGAAAAACCTTATTCTTCCATAAATTAAAAATATATTTATAAATTAAGAATTATAGATTTTGAATGTATATTTATACACTGAAGTGACAAAAGTCATGGGATAGCAATATGCAAATTTTCAGATGGCAGTAGCATCGCGTAGAACAGGTATATAAATGCGCAGTGCTTTCGCAGAGTTTTCATTTCTGTTCAAAGTTATTCATGTGAATAGTTTTGAAAGGTGACGTGATGATGACCGCACGATGGGAATTAACAACAGATTTTGAACGCGGAATGTTAGTTGAGCTGTGACGCGCTGGTCATGCCATTGAAATCGTTAGGAATTCAACATTCCCATATCCACCGTCAGAGTGTGCCGAGAGTATGAAATTTCAGGCATAACATCCCAACATGGACAGCGCAGTGGTCGACCGCTCACTTAACGACCGAGACCGGCGACGTCTGAAAGAGCCATAAATTCTAACAGACAAGCAACACTGCATCAAATAACCGCAGAAATCAATGTGGGACGCATGACTGGTCTGTTAGAACTGTGCGGAGAAATTTTGGCTTTCTGGGCTATTCCAGCAGAAGACCGACTCGACTGCCTTTACTGACAGAACGACATCGCTTGCAGCGACTCTCGGCACGAGCACATCGGTTGGTCCCTTGATGAATAAAACCGTGGCCTGGTCCGATGAGTCATGATTTCAGTTGGT